>VKOC01020852.1:0-24014 GCA_009364415.1 Spea multiplicata | reverse complement strand
ATGCATGGTTCATGCATTTTTTTGAGGAAGTCATGAGGCCGTAACTGGAACATGCGCAAGTTTTCAGGAATTGGTTTACTGGCCCATATCCCATTTGGGACATTTTGGAAGCCCCTCCACTGTAAAGTACCCCATAAAAGTATATATTTATGAACAGAAGACAAGTCAAGGTGTTCAACTAGGGTAGTTTTGACAGTTTTCAGCTAGCTATTTCTTCACTGATGTCTGCCAAACTTCACAGGGAAATTATTTTATTGCGTTTTTAACGCATACATTTCAATGTTGCACTGAATTTCTTGCACACCATAAGTGCAACAGTGGAAGAAAACACCATATTTTGTTCACCAAGATCCCCCGATTCCAACAAGGCCTCACATGCATGGTTCATGCATTTTTTGAGGAAGCCATGAAGCCATAACTGGAACATGCGCAAGTTTTCAGGAATTGGTTTACTGGGCCCATATCCCATTTGGGACATTTTGGAAGCCCCCCCACTGTAAAGTACCCCAAAAAAAGATATATTTTTGAACAGTAGACGAGTCAAGGTGTTCAACTAGGGTAGTTTTGACAGTTTTCAGCCAGCCATTTCTTCACTGATGTCTGCCAAACTTCACAGGGAAATTATTTTATTGCGTTTTTAACCCATACATTTCAATGTTGCACTGAGTTTCTTGCACACCATAAGTGCAACAGTGGAAGAAAACACCACATTTTGTTCACCAAGATCCCCGATTCCAACAAGGCCTCACATGCATGGTTCATGCATTTTTTGAGGAAGCTATGAGGGCAAAACTGGAACATGTGCATTTACATTTTTTTTAATTTTTTTTTTATCAGATTGCTTGTAAGTGACAGGTTTAGGCCGCTGACATCAATCAGGGAGACCGATCAATAATCAGCGACTTAAAATGTCACCGACAAGTGATCAGGTATTAATAATTTAATAATTTGTGTTTTTTCATAATTACCCTAGATGACCCCTCTCTCTTTGTAGAGCAGGGTCATCCGTGGGCTGCCATAATGATCCACACTCATGTGGAGACCAAAGAACCCTGTCTCCCTGTCCCTGAAGCTGCCTCTGGCAGCTGGGACACAATCTCCAATAGACTGGAGGTTGTAGGGGAGAAGTCTCTCTGATCAGTCTTACAGGACTGATCAGAGGACTTCTGGGGGTGGTTTTTACTGTTGCTGGTCTGCCTGGGCTTCCAGGCAGACCACCAGCAGCAGAACCCCCTAAAAAACGGGAATTAACCCCTTCAATGCCGCGATTGCGGCATTGAAGGGGTTAACGCTGCACTGATGCTCTCATGGAGCGATCAGGCAGCAGGGGGGTGTTGGATCAGGTCCCCACACTTGTGTGGGGCCCCATTCAACACCCCCACCCCTTCCCTGAAGCTGCCTGTGGCAGCTGAAACAGCGATTGCAGATTTTTCTGCAATCGCTGTTTAATGCCTAGAGAATCACTCCGTGGGAGTGATCGTAGGCTTGGGGGAGGGCTTAGACAGGCTGTGCTGTCTGCCCAGGACTCCTGGGCAGACAGCAGCAGCAGCGCCCCCGCGATCACCGCGATTGTGGTGATGTGGGGGCGTTTTTTGGGATAGACGTACCTGGTACGTCCCAGTCTACAGGTGACTGTTAACCAGGAAGTACCAGGTACGTCCCGGTACTGAAGGGGTTAAAGAACATTGTTTTCAGTAATTTGTTTAAATAAATTAGATTTTTTCCCACATTATTCAATTCAGTGCTCTCTCAGTTGGTTCCAATCGATTATGTGATGTCATGGGCCACAGTGGATGATGTGTTTTCATATGTATCTTGGTTATGACTAATGTATAGTATTTTTCAAATATACTGGTGAAATGGATGGTTTGTCCCTATTCTGGGACAAAATAAATTACTTTCTTTTAGAAGTTGCAGCGGAATGTGTTCTCTATAGTGATGGCTGCCTGAAGCAGACTTTTTGTGTTTTTGTCTTACCCTCCATATACGGTATATTATGTAAATCACTATGGGCAATAGCAATTCTGTTGCAAATTAAAACACAGTATCTTGCCCATTTCTCATTCAACACTTTGCACAAGAATTCTTTTTTATACATAACCAACTATAATCAGCCATATATTTCAGCTGTTTACTATGAGAAATCAGGATATTGCATATATTTGCCATGTTAAATGTCTTATTTGAATACTATATACAGTATTATCTATATGTACTGTATGCACAATACACAAACACACATTCACAAAAATGTCATATATAACTTTTATTACATCTTTAATTATTGTTCAGGGAAGATTTTGGCAGATAGCCAAGGTACTAACAAACCCAGACTAACCTTTTTTAATAAGTACAGGTTTAATTAATATCTATTACAGCAAGCTCTAACATGAGCACTTACGTAAATAATCACAGTGCTAAAATATACCCAAAGAATTACTAGTCATTACATTGGGTATCGGTTAGTGTAATCACATTAATATTTTGGCATAGAGAGCCTATGTACAATATAATAAGGCATCGCCCATAGTTTCAAAGTAATCTCATAATTGCATTGTGTTTCAGTGACACAAACTTCTTAGAACATAGAAATATATATTTTTTGGAACAATAAAAATAATTATCAAACCATTTAACGTCTTCATGACCAGGGCTACCAAAGAAAATTGGAGCTATGTTTTGAAACTTTTGAACTATTTGCAAAACTAACCATTTAGTGTGAATTGAAAAATAAACACATTTTTATAATTGTGCTTATAATAATTTTCAACTAAACTAAAAAAATCTGAAGATCATTATCCTAAAATACATAGGATTTCCTATTATAGTATTTTAGCGCTCATACTTCAATAGTGGCCACTGTCACCAAAACCGCCAGAAGTAGACAACCCAGGACTAGGGTACTTCATTTCCAAACTCAATTCTACCTATTAAATTATATATGTAATAAGCAGCCCAGCCCTGTATTCTCAACTTCCATCAATTCTGCCCATTACAAAAACATTTTTATATACACTCACTAGTCACTTTATTAGGTACCGGGTTGGGCCCCCTTTTGTCTTGATAACTGCCTTTTTTCTTTGTGACATACTTTCTACAATGTGCTGGAAACATTCCTCAGAGATTTTGGATAATATGGACATGATGGCATCACGCAGATGCCGCAGATTTGTCGGCTCCACATCCATGATGCGAATCTCCCATTCCACCACATCCCAAAGGTGCTCTAGTGAATTAAAATCTGGTGACTGTGGAGACCATTGGAGTACAGTGAACGCATTGTCATGTTCAAGAAACCAATTTGATATGATGTAAGCTTTGTGACATGGTGCATTATCCTGCTGGAAGTAGCCATCAGAAGATGGACACGGTCAGCAACAATAATCGTGGCCCAAAGTGTGCCAAGAAAATGTGCCAAGGTGAGCCTGTGCGAATTATAGCCTCAGTTTCCTGTTCTTTGCTGACAGGAGTGGCACCTGGTCTGGTCTTCTGCTGCTGTAGCCCATCGGCTACAAAGTTCAACGTGTTGTGCGTTCAGAGATGGTATTCTGCATACCTTGGTTGTAACCAGTGGTTTTTTGAGTTACTGTTGCCTTTCTGTCATCTCAAACCATTCTTCCCATTCTTCTCTGATATCAACAAGGCATTTTTGTCCACACAACTGCAGCTGACTGGATATTTTCTCTTTTTCAGACCATTCTCTGTAAACCCTAGAGATAGATGTGCATGAAAATCCCAGTAGATCAGCCGTTTCTGAAATACTCAGACCTGTCTGGCACCACGTTCAAAGTCACTTAAATCCCCTTTCTTCCCCATTCTGATGCTCGGTTTGCCTTGACCACATCTACATGCTTAAATGCATTGAGTTGCTGCCATGTAATTGACTGATGAGCTATTTGTGTTAACAAGCAATTGAACAGGTGTACCTAATAAAGTGGCCAGTGAGTGTATATTTGATTTGGATCTAGGAGGCATATGAAAAATGTATGCGCCAGGTCTTTTTTCCCAATCATGTTTTTATTTTCAAAATGCTCCCTCCTTGGAATGTGTTTAACCCCTTGATATAGTTAAAGTTTTGGCCATATCTCCCCCTGCCTCCTCAGGTGATGCTCCACTATCATATGCCCCCTTAATATAACAAACACACTCAGGGCTGGTGCAAGGATTTTTGCCACCCTAGGGAAAACATAATTTTGCCGCCCCTGGCTCCACCCAACAAACCCCTCCCCATTTGCCACACCCACTTATACTCCACCTCTTTTAATGCTTGTTATGCTGGGCCGCCCCCAACCAAGTCTCAGCAGACAGCAGCTTAGCGTGAGCCTCCCCCTCCTTCCTCCCACCAACAGTTATGCGCAGGGCAAGAGCGCAAGCTGCGGTGCTCCCATAAGGTCATGTTACAGCTTTTTTCTTAATAATATTAATAACTAGTCTTTAAAATATTGAGCCAGGACCAATAAATAGCTGATCTACTCACCTAAAAGCTGGATATGATGTAAATATGATATCTACAGGATTCCAACTTAAAGAAGGCATATATTTGGCCAGTGTATCTATTTCCAGTTTACTCTAACATGATAATCAAGTGGATGGCATGATACAAAAGATAATTAATATGCAGTCATCATGCTCTTGTTTAGCTATATTTGCCTTGTAATCAGCAGCACCATAATCTATACCTGAAAAATTATTAGAGAGTTTATGTACAGGTGAATTACATTTAATGGTACACTACTAAAGAATAATTTTAGTATTTGGAGTTTTTCCCTCTTTTAAAAAAAAACAAACTCCAGTACAAGCTGCAGTTTAGGGAAAGTTATAGAAACATAGAATTTGCCGGCAGATAAGACGCATTATTTGTTTTTTATTTGGAACTTAGGTATTTTTCCCTACAACAAAATGATTCCAAAATACTATTCACAGTGTAGTTGTTTACAAACTATTATAGTTTAGCGAGAACTAATTCAATTTTGTATTGTCATAAATACGACACAAAACAGCTATGATTTGTTTCTGAAATATGCGAACAAGCTGTTCCAAGATTTTATAGCACTATTACATCTTATTTGTGTTGGATGAATTACCTCTATGGATAAATGGCTTGTGTTCGTTATTCTGGGAGTAATGTGTGTGAACCTGTCTATGCAATAACATTCCATTAGGTGTTTTATTTTGGCACAGTTCTGTTTATGACTCATCAACAATAGTCACTGTTTTAAAATTCAGCAAAACTGACCCAGTAATTATTTTCCTTGCATGGCCAATAAATGTAGTGCATGGTTAGTCATTTATAATATTATATATATAATAATAATATATATTTTTATATAAATAATATATTATATTTTCTTACCACTGTTCTTTAAAATTTAAATAGTGTACATTGACCATAATATAGAATATATATATATATATATGAAAACAGAACAGCACCTGGGCTACTCATAATATTATGGCTATTAATGATCAATACCAACAGTGGTCATAACTACAGGCGTCGCAACAGAGCCTGTGTCTCTAGTGGCCCTTCTAACCTAGACCACACCAGGGAGACAGGAACGTGTTGGTGCCACGTTACGTCACTTGACCCCCCCCAGTGAAACCGAGGCTGCTCGCACAAGCTGCTGGAGAGGGGAGAGGTATGAAGGAGTATGTATGTATGTATATTTGTTTGTATATATGTATGCATGGGAGTATGAATGTGTATGTGTCAGTGAAAGTGGGCCTGGATGTGTCATTGTGTGTGTGAGCACGGATGTGTAATTGTGTGTGTGAGCACAGATGCGTAATTGTGTGTGTGAGCACAGATGCGTAATTGTGTGTGTAAGCATGGATGTGTAAATGCGGTGAAATGGTTTGTGTGTTATAATGAATGTGTACGTATCTGTTAGTGAGAATGATAAGTAGGGGGGGCAAAGAAAGCACAGAAAAAAGTTTGGGGGCAAAGATAGCACAGATAAGCTGTTTGGGGGCTCTGACAAGCTGGGGCAAAGATGGCACAAACAGGCTGTTTGGGGGTTAGGATGGCACTCACAAGATGTTTGGGACAAAGATGGCTCTGTGGGACATGTTGCTTTGTGAAGCTGTGGGGCCCCAGGGCAATTTTCCCTTGTGGTTTCTAGTTACTCCTCTGTACATAATGCTGCAATGCATAAAACACGGTGGTCGTACTGCCTGCTATGCTGGAGTCAAACTATCAGATTGAAAATTGCCATTACAGCTTTATGTCAAAAAAGCTTTGCTGCAATTACCATGGCTTAGTGAGCTAATGGACTTGTTGCAAACTTTCTAATTCTGTCAGTTTATATTGTTATAAATCTTTACAAGGTTACTAAGATAAAGAAAAATTAAAAAGCAATAAAAGACCAGGCAGGATAGTTCAACAGAAGAATAAAAGAAAGGTTATGGCAAAATAATAAAACAAAATAAATCTAAACACAGGATGTGTGAAACAATTGGGCCAAGTCAGGTGTCAATGAAATGCAATAAAAGGGTGTCAATTAATTTGTTATGAGCAACATGTTCCCATGTAATCTGCCAGGAGACAGTACATGTACCAATAGGCAGTACATGTTAGCGGCCACCAGTTTAATTACTTAACACTAAATGAGATTAAATTAAATATTTTCTTGAGAAGTAGTATTATACTAAGAAATCCTCAGCTTTCCAAGAAGACCTACGCAATATATATATGAATGATTTTATTATGCTATTCGGGCAAATTAGATTGTATACACCTTCAAAAGAAATTAAGCTGTTCAAAAAGTGTTCTTAATGTCCTCAGTAGTCATATAACAGTTTAAGGGAAGTAAGTGACATCATGTCACTTAACTTATTAGTGAAGTCAATGGTTACTAGTGACAGTTTCATAGAAAATCTATACTTTTAATGTAAAAATTCTTTGTAGATAACCATGATGGATATATGGCGTTTACTTATTCAAGCCTGCTGACAAATCAGGACTTTTTGTGCTAACACACCATTAACACTTACATGAATTGTCAATGTGACTTTGTGGTCTATTTGATTAAATGCCCATGTGGTTTATGCTATGTTGGCCAAGCAACACAAGCACTCACTGTACGAATTAGAGAACATAAAAGTGCTATACACACAAATAACACTAAATCTCCAATAGTTAGACATTTTCTTGAAAGAGGACATGTGATATCTCAATAAAGATTCTTAGGCATAGAGAAAGTTGGTCCGCCAATACAAGGGATCCCTAGGGAAACAATCCTGAGAAGGAGAGAGCTCTTAAGGGACTTAAGGAAGATAGGGATCTTTCAGCGTTCCTGTAATCTCCCTCACCTGTTTTTTCAACTGTATTTTATCTATCTGGAGTTAATTTGATGATATTTTTCCATACATGGTTTTTATTTATTTTTCTACGCTATATTGTAGTGGAGATAGAAATGTACCTTATCATTGAGGTTATATACAACTGTATGTGTTTATACATTTGCAATATGTTCTGTTCTTATTAATAATCTATATGTATACAATTGCAATACACATGTTACCATACATTATATTAACATTTTACATGTTTTCCTATCTATACATTTGCATGTTCTCTTATTAGTTTATAATTCTGGGGCTATTATCTCTATATACCTATTGCTGTTACTGTAAATCGTTGTACACAATGCTCTGGTGTGCATGTGAGAAACGGAAGGCGTAATGGAACACATGGCAATGTGATGTCACAATCCAAGATGGTGGCCACCATACACACAGCGTGCTGTGTGCATTTAATTTTTCCATTTTTTAGCATTGTTTTTGTTAATAAAGTGCCTTACTGCTCAATACCAGTTAGATTACCCATGATAAAGACCTTTGTGTCGCAACGTTGGGGATCACTTCCGCATTTTCTGCTCTTGTGCTATGTATGTATTGATTCTTCCATATTTATTGATGCTCTAGTAGCACTATTTTGTTTAAGGGTAAGTAGCTAAGTGAACCCTTTGGAATTAGCTGGTTTTCTGCATTAATTGTCCATAAAATGTGATCTATAGTCACACGTATAGACAAACACAATGTGCTTAAGCTTATGATACACAATGATAATGTTTCATGTCTTTATTGGACATATCAATTAAACATTCATACTGCTGGAGGAATAAGTAAGTGAACCCTTGGATTTAAAAACTGGCCCAACCTCCTTTGGCAGCAATAACAGAACGGTTTAAGCCATATTCCTAATCACTTCTTGTGTGAACAGCTCACTTGAGGTTTCTAATGGGTTAAGGTCTGAGATCTGATTGGGCCACTTAAAAAGACAGATTTTCTTTTTTTCCAAACCATTCTATAGTAGATTGACTTTGATGTTTATCATTGTCATAGTCCTGCTGCATTACATAATATCTAGTAAGTATCAGCTGGTAGACAGCCACCCTAACATTATCCTGTATCATAGCTTGATTCATTTGGAAATTAATTGTCACCGTGATGATGGCTAGCTCTCCAGGCACTGAGACAGCAAAAGCAGCCCTAATTCGTGATGTTCCCTTCACTGTATGTTTTATATATGGTAGACTCGTTAACAAAGATGTTAACCAGTTCCAATGATTGCTTCAAGCCTTTAGCTGTTATTCTAGGGTGCTTTTTTACCTCATTGAGAATTCTACATTGTGCCCTTGGTGTCATTAGCTGAGTGCCCACTTCTGTTTTCTTATGTCAATGCTTTAAAACACACCTCCAATCCAGTTTCAGCCTAGGGGTTCACATACTTTTTCTAACCCGTACTGTGAATGATTTGAATGACCTATTTAATATAGATAAGAACACTATAATAACTTGTGTGTTATCAGTTAAAATTTATTGTGTTTGTTCATTATTGTAACTTACATGAAGATTAAATTTATACATAAATTCCAAAGTGTTCACTTACTCAATGTTGCCACTATACATCCAGATTGGGTGAAAGGTTTAGGATTTGCTTTCATACAAAGCCCCCCAACTGCAAGGGTTTGCCTGACTATTGACTGAGAATCTGTTTCATGACCAGGTGTGGGTTGTTCCCTCATCATTTCATTAACAATTAGGCAATCAAAAGGTGTGGAGTTAATTCCAAATGTGGCATTTGTATTTGGAAGCTGTTGAACTCTCAATATGAGATGTATAAATGGCATAATAGCAGCAAGTGGAAGGACTTAGCAAGAAATGGCAGCAGGAAAAGGACTCAGGGAAAACTGAGGTTCAGAGACATTAGAATGATAACACAAATTAGCCACTGGGGTAAAGAGTAATAGATACATGGGAGGCAGAGATTAAGATGGAGGAAGAGGCTTAGGTGAAGCAGGCTAAGAAGAGTGAGGGAAGAAGAATAGTAAAGTTTGGTAAAGCAAGTATAAAACGAGAGATGAAATGAGAAGAAAAAAAGAGATATGATATGATAATAAAACTTTAGGGGAGACTGAGGCGAAGGTAAGGAGAAATTGGGGAATGTAGACAAACGAGGACAAGCATTTTAAAAGAAATCCCCAAGAATGTATATCGTATTTGAGTGAACAGTAGTTTACTTCTCATTTTGCCTTGTATGTCCAGAATTACACAACACCAAGTTGCAGTCACCCTTTCAGTTTCAACCTCATGCATATTTCTTCTGCATCACAAGCACATGTGCACATGGGTCAAATATACTGGTAAATTAACTGTAAAAATTGTTATTACTTCAAAAAATATCATTTCATTTTACCTCAAGTTTGGGATAGCCATATTAGTCCACTGTATAAGAATGCAAAAAAAGAGAATGTTGTTCAAATTGAATGTGGAGCTATATCAATTTGGCAGACAGATGCGATTGAAAGAATTTTTTAAAGAATCAACAGGAACTGAACCTAGACAAGAAACAGCAGCAAAAAATATCAGTAAGAAGGATGAATTTAAAGTCAAGAGTAAGTTTGACCCTTTGCCGAATCATGCTTCCATTAAAACATTTTTGAATACAATAAAGGTGGATACTACAGAGGCTATCAAAAAGATGGAAAAACCAAAACAGAATCTGACAAAGAAAGAGAGAGCAGCTATCAAAACTTTGAGGATGGACAGTAACATAATAATACGACCAGCTGATAAAGGTGGTGGAATTGTCATCCAGAACTATGTGGACTATTCCAAAGAATTGTATACTCAGTTAAATGACAAGCATACGTATACGGAACTAACGGGTGATCCAACTAGAATGGTACAAAACAAGGTGGAGGAGACCCTAAGTGCAGGATTGCGCATGGGAATCATTGATGTGAAATTGTACGATTACCTTACTAAGAAAAATCCACGTACTCCAATTATTAATAGCTTGCCAAAGATACACAAGCATGCTCAAAGACCACCTGGACGCCCCATCGTTTCGGCGATAGGTGGTGTCCTTGAACCAATAGCGAAATGGCTTGATGCACAATTTAAGGATTCTGTTGAGGCTATCCCTACAATCATAAAAGACACAGGTTCTTTGATACATCAACTGGACTCTATAAATGAGGATTTGCATAACGTAACTTTAATATCCATGGACGTTAGTAGTCTATATACAGTCATCCCTCATGAGGAGGGTGTGGAAGCAATGAGAAGGCTACTCTTAGATTCATCTTTATATCATGGTCCCCCCCTGGAATTTACTTTGGAGTTATTAATGATCACACTACAATACAATTATTTCCGCTTCGAGAATGAGTGGTATATACAAAGGTCGGGAACATCGATGGGAGCAGCCATGGCGCCCATGTACGTTAACGCATACATGTATGAAGTAGAAAGACGTACATGGTTAAAAACACATGCAAATAAAATCTTGAGGTATTTTCGATACATCGATGATGTGTTGGTACTATGGAGGGGTACCGTTGAGGAAGCGGAGATGTTTGTTGTGGAGATAAATTCTCTACCAACCCCTATTAAAGTTGTTGCCCAAATAAGTTCATCAACTATCAATTATCTTGATTTGTCGATTTACATTGAAAATAATAAACTAAAGTACTCCATGTATAGTAAGCCAACGGATAGAAATACTCTACTACATGCCGAAAGTGCACACCCTAATCATTTGAAAAGATCCTTACCGTATTCACAATTTATTAGAGTGATCAGGAATAATACGGATGAAGATAAGAAACAGGAACAGTTACAGTTGATGTACAATAAGTTTATGGCAAGAGGATATACTACCAAGATCTTGACAGCAGCTATGGAAAAAGCCACACAGTCGCACACGAAAGTTGATAAATCCTTGAAGACACAAATGGTATGTACAACCACATACAATGCTGGATCTCAATATTTAACTAGAAGCATTAGGAAGAATTGGAATATGCTCACCTGTGACGCTTCTTTGCCTCAAGCATTCCATCAAGCCCCGTTAATGAGTTACAAGAGACAAAAGAATCTAAGGGACCTCCTGGTACGGACTGACCAGGTAGAAAGCTACTCAGAGGGTCGAAGTAAATTTAAGAATAATGGGAGTGTCAGATGTTTGGGATGTGTCACATGTGGACATATGACTCCAGGTAAAACATTTGCACACCCACATACGGGCAGAGTCTACAACATCAGAGATCGGATCACATGCAAGACCGAGTATGTGATCTACAAGATACAGTGTCCCTGTGGCCTTGCATATATAGGCAAAACAGAAACTACTCTAGGTGAGCGTATTAGGGGTCATAGATCCAGTATTAGGGTAGCTTATAGGGATGGGGAGTCTGATAAACCTGTGGCAAAACATTTTTTTGACTTTAAACATCCTCTGACATCCCTCAGGTTCATAGCAATTGACCACATCCCGGAGTCATTAAGAGGGGGCGACCGGGGAAGGCACCTATTACAGAGAGAAACATACTGGATCTTTCATCTAAAGACAATGTCCCCCTTTGGATTGAATGAAAAGCTCACATATACATCCTTTTTATGAGTTATCTTGCATACTGTATATAGTTAGTGTCCAATGCCTGTATGCAGCATTTTGAAGTAGGTACTTGGGGAGTAGAACACTGTATGTGACTGATATGTAACCCTTTTATTTAGCTTAGAACGTATTAGTGGATGCTGTGCAAAATCATATAGTATAATGTTTTGTGTTATATGGATGGAGTTATACCAGTAGAAATCTGCTTAGTTTAATTGTGGTATCTGGGACTACATTAGACAATAGATACCCATGAGTTAAATTGTCTATTATAGTGTCTTTTTGTTGAATCTAGATGTATACATGAATAGGGAACTGTGTTCAATAATAATGGACACATCAAATTATTAAATATGCCCTATATCTATACATATTTGAATTAGGGATTTTGGTAGATTCATATTCCACTGATTTGTCCATTTAATAATAATGGTGATTTAAAGTGAGTTGGTATTGCATTTGCAGGCATTTTTCTAGTGCTGCATTTACCGACATGCATGGTTTTTAATGTGATGTATTTTTGTATTTTAATAATAAAAGTATATAATGCTTATGTTAGGGGTTAACATTTAGGAACATACTTGCACTGTCACTTTAAAATTTTGGACCAGTTTCAATTTTGCACATTTGCTATTTGCCCCTTTTGTGCTATTTGCAGTTTGCACAATTTATTGCACATTATTGCACATTATTGGTACTCTTTGTTAGTATGTCTAGCAAATACCCATATTCACTATATGATATATCGTAGATATATTTAACATTTAAAGTTAATCCCCCAATCATGTTTGCACATTATAGCACTTTAAATTTAACATAATGAGCTCTTAGGGGCCTCAGAATATATTTCACATCACTTTAAAACATTACTAATTGTGCACAAACTGAATAGACTGTGTTACTATAGTAACAGGAACACAATAATGTTACACTGCACTTCTGGGTATGAGCAGTGTCATTACACACATGTTCACTAACGGCATTGACACGCCGATTTCAGCACACACCCACTCACTTCAGATTGGTGAGTTCTCAAGCTATTTTATTATAAATATGTGTTTGTTTTAGTTCAAATGTATGTCCTGATGAAAGTCAGCAATGACTGAAACGTCGACTTGACTTTGAATAAAATGAAATTGTCAATTTAAAGACCTGGAGTGCTGACCATCCTTTGAAAGTGTTTTGTATGGAAACTGCTGGTTACTAGCACCGGGCTTGGAACATTTGGAATGGTGTGCAATGGACTCTGTGAGTAAATAAAATAAACTATAATCACACATTTCACAGAGTTAGCCAAGGGTTTTTCAACAGGACCTAATTTATGTGGTCAGAGGTACTATTTTAAAAATCTCATCACCATTTCACCATCCCTCTCAGGTGTGCACAGCTGTCCGCAAAAAACCTTGTTCCTTCCAGGCCAGTCCTAGACCAAATAGCAACCAGATAATAATAGGCTCTGATTCCCCATTTTAAATAGCAATATATTTTTCACAATTATTGTGTATTAACATAATGTAATTTCTAAACACATTTCGTGCTTTGTTTTGCTGTTTTATTTAAACATAATTATGACTTTTCGTGCTGTAAATACACGTATACTCGCATAAGGGGAGAAAACAATACAAAGGGATTTGGGTCCCAATAGGGCAATCTGTCTTTAGTAAGGTGAATCAGGAATCCCGGCACATGACGTGTTTCACTGGGAAGATTATGCCACTGCTAGACGCCCCACAATTCAAGTGCCCCAGGCAACTGCAAGGGATGCCTGTTACTAAGATCAACCCTGCTGTCCACCACTAGCTTCCACCAACACTAATACCAACAAGCAATTACAGTTACAAAGATGTATATTATGGTTACTCATATTATGAAGTTTGTGTTTTACTATTTTATCAATTTTGTGAATCTGTGCCAGTTACAAGCCTGATAGTTGTTCTACTGGCCACAAGTTCTTTGGTTTTAATTTTTTTCTGTA
The DNA here is from genome assembly GCA_009364415.1 of Spea multiplicata. NCBI lineage: Eukaryota > Metazoa > Chordata > Amphibia > Anura > Pelobatidae > Spea > Spea multiplicata. The sequence goes on along the minus strand of VKOC01020852.1, from coordinate 10,134 downwards.
AATATAGAAGACACATCTCATGCCCACCTCCACAGCAACATGCAATTCTGCCTGTTTAATGTGGTAATGAAGCTGTAAAACTGCATTCTAATAAAGAGAAGTAAGAAGTACACATCTGGGAAATATATGCTGTTTAACTATCACAAGGCTTGTAGCATTAAAATATATTCATAGGAAAGTCCCTTTAACCAAGTTCTGCTCAGATTCACAACTGTTTGGGCGATCACGCGATCTTTACGGAACCTGCATTAAGAGCAATGCTTTGAGGAACAAAATGTTAGGGAGTTGTTATTGATTTTATCTGACCTCTAATTTGTAAAGAAATCAGATAATTTACACAGAAAGAGCTAAAATACAAAAATGGGAGTAATGTTCAGCTCTCTGGTACAAAACTGTGAAGCAGTCTAACATTTCAGTCAATAAAATAACAGCTATGTAACTAGTATTGAACTTGATTCTACAAACCAGCTAAACCCAATGGCTTTCATTCAGTGACCTGAGTACACCTTAATTGGCTTCAAAGAGGTAACAAAAAACACATGAATTCAACAGCCTGACTAAACCTCATAGAACGATCATACATTCTATAGTACAACTCCACAGAAAATGTTACATTGAAACTTTGACGAAGACCCGTACTCTAACTGAGTAGCTCCGTCGTAGAGATCTTCCTTGCTGCTGAAAGCTCAATTGCTCAAGAGATTAATCCTTCATATTCACCCAAGCACTAGCCGAGACTTAGTGTAGGGTACAAACAGAACTGAGTTTACTGGGTCTCCGGCGATGCCAGAAATGCCCACCCAACAAGGAGTCACTATTCCGGGGTGATCTTGAGGGAGCAGCATCAATCCCAGGGTACCAATGGAGAGCTCAATGGAGATAATGTTATGTTCCAAAAAGTGACTTGATTCGATATCAGGACCCTAAGCATCCCGGGAATAGTCGGCGCCAGGGTTCCCAAATGAGCTCCCGCTCCGTATCCACCCGTTAGTGTGGCCCACTGTGAAAATAGTGTAACCCCCAAAAAAGCAACATGATGGGACAACAGATGTCCATAGCAACACAGTTCCAATTGTCAGCGGGCATCGCCACAATTCCTAGCCCACGCATAGTTCCATGGATTTGCGGTTAGGTCAGGTATATGGAGTGTTTCCGGCCATATAGAGCCCCCATAGCCACCTAGTTCATGGGAGTGAATCAGACAGGGTTTTCCAGTCACCCTGTGTCCCCCAATGAGACTTAGACATAAGAGGGGATGGAGGGGCTGGGCAGGCAGGGAGTCTTCCCAGGAACCCATCAATGCCGCCCTCCAAACTTAAATCCACCCCATGTGTCCTCAGCCTCAAGGGGTTACCGTGACAAAGGCTTTTATGAGTCCAAGTGGAATGGCAGTGCTTGTATGAAAATATATGTAGAAGTAAGCTAGTTCCAAACCTCTACACCTTCCTCTACACATTCCTGCCAGCTCCAGACTCATGATAGCTAGTAGCAGATATGCCTTGGGATGAGCTGTCCCCTCCTCACTAAATTGTACTTTAAACTTTTGTAAAACGCTTTTTTTTGCAGGTAAATGCATTGATGGTACATATTTGGACTTATGTAATGATGATGTGTTTGAGTACTCCTATGCATTATTGGCATGTTTTGTGTCACAATGAGGACACAGAACAGCTCATATTCAACCCAGTAAATTTAACTAGGCAGAACTGTTTAATTTGCACTATGGCATAGAGGAATGTCTTTGTTTCTCAATATATTGCTTGCAGCACTACAACAAGCTTGTTTCTACATTTCCAAGAACCACAGTTCCTCTTTTGTTCTTTTACCAGACCCATTGCCAGGTAACACTAAATAGGCTAAAATTTATCAGGAACAGACTGGTTCTCAGACCATTGTTACAAGAAGAACTTTTTAAGTGATATTGGAAGAGTTATGTGGAATTTCTTTATAAAGCAATTACAAAATATATGATCAAGAAGATATCGTAGTTATGAAAATAATAAAACACTGACTAGGAACAAGAGTTGTATGCAGGGGGTTATAGAACAAAGGAAGCTGCAACACAAAGGCAAGCAAATCACACAAAAATGGAAACATAAAAAATTATACCTGCACAACTCTAAACACTATCTCTCCAATTAACTTCTTATATTCCCTCCCTGGGAATCTAACATCCCTTTGACAGCCCCCTCAGTGTCAAGCATGCAACTATTAAATCTGTGTGTCGAGGACAACCTCCTATTAACCCCTCCCATTTAGTTTGTGTCCAAGAAAAGGCACCTACATCTTATACGCACCCCTTCTTAACACAGGATGAAACTAAAGCTCTTGTTTATTGGCTGCTTGTACACTTCAGGAGTTCATTCAAAATCCTTACAATCACCTATAAATCTGTTCATATCAATTCTTCTACTTACTGCTACCACTTATCTCCAAATACACAACTACCCAGCCGCTCATCTGATGAGTGTTGTCCTCTACCTCTCATGAGCATATGCAAGACTTCTTACAATGCCCTACCCCAACTTGTCATCATAGCCTGGAATTTTTGGGCTCCAGCTACCTGTAGCCTACCCTTGGGGAACACGGCCAGGACATCAGTGGGAGGTACCACTGACAGTAGGGGCGTTTCTGCTAATGTCAGTCGGCATTCCCACCCGTGTCATTGGGCGTTCCTGCTGACATGGAAACACTCCATGGCACCCAGTCCGGTGCCATGCTTAGGCCACCGAGCCCAGCAATGTCTGTATAACTTTAGCCGTCGTTCTCAGGGTGATCACGAAGGAGCGGCGGCGATCTTGGGGTACCAATGGATAGCTCGGGGTCCTGAGGTTATCATGTCCAAAAAGCGATGCGATAGGCCGGAGGGACCCCTAGTGACAATAGTTCAAAGTTTCCTCGGGACGGACCGCAAGATAGCTGGCGTGCATACGATAACCGCGCCGGCCGATCTCCGCTCTCCTTGCAGTCCCAGAGCACCGGGGATCTGCTCCCACCACCCATTGGTTATCTCCATGAAAAAGCGATGTAGTCGGGTTGATGGTGTCTGGGCTACTAGGGGTTAAAGTCCGTGGGCAGGGCATGTGGAACATGGACAGGGCAGCACGTAGGGGAAGCAAAAGCACAACAATAATCACACATATACTGAGCAATACAGGGATGATAAGCAGTCATTACTACATATGGTCCTTTTTAACCTGGGGTCGTCACAAAAACCCCCCCCGACCCACAGTCCAGCAGACCCGCCTAGAATCTTAACGGGTCGGCCTGGGGCTGTCAGGGGAAGTTAGCTGCATATCAAATTGGTTTGTCGAGAGAGACTGTCTGCGTTCCCATTCTGCTTTCCTGGCCAGTACTGAACTGTGAAGTTGTAGGGTTGCAGGGCTAGGCTCCACCGTAATATGCGTCCATTGTCCCCAGAGACTTGGATCAGCCATATGAGGGGGTTGAGGTCGGTGAGCACTGTGAATGATCGTCTGTCCAAGTAGGGTTGAAATTTCTTAAGAGCCCACACTAGCGCCAGACATTCTTTTTCCACAGCTGTGTGTCCGACTTCCTTGGGTAGCAGCTTTCAGCTGATGTAGGCTACGGGGTGCTCACTGTGGTCGGTCCCTACTTGGACCAGGACTGCTCCCAGCCCGAATGCAGAGGCATCTGTGTGGACAGAAAGTCGTTTGGAAGGGTCAGGAGCTGCTAGCAGCGTTCTTTAACCGTTGGAAGGCGGTTTCGCACTCTGGAGACCACAGGACCTGCCGTCGTAATTTCCAGCTAGTAACCAGCTATACCCAAAAAGGCTAATACCTGTGTTTTCGTTTTAGGGGTGGGCTAGTTGGCGACTGCTTCCACTTTCGCCGGTTCCGGTGGTTGTTGCCCGCTGCCTACCGAGTGGCCTAGGTAAGATACTTCCAAAACCCCCTATTGTACACTTATCCGGCTTCAGGGTTAGACCCACAGCCCTGATGCGGTCCAACACAACCCCTAGGTGAACGAGGTGTTCTTCCCAGGTGCTGCTGTATATCGCAATTTCATCCAGGTATGTGCAAGCAAAGTCGTGGAGGCATTGAGGAGCCGTTAATCATCCGCTGGAAGGTTGCTGGTGCGTTCTTCATCCCGAACGGCATAACCCTAAACTGGTATAAGCTGAAGGGGGTGATGAAGGCCAACTTCAGAATGGTTTCCGGGGCCAGCAGAATCTGCCAGTAGCCCTTACACAGGTCGAGGGTAGTGAGGAAATTTCCTCGAGCAATACGATCTAATAGTTCATCCACTTGGGGGCGTAGGCGTCAGTCATGGTCCTGTCATTTAACCTATGCTAGTCCATGCAGAAGCAGGTTGTGCCGTTCCGTTTCGGCACTAGCACTACTGAGGAGGCTTAGGGGCTGTTAGAGGGTTCAATAACTCCTAGGTCGAGCATCTCCCGTATATCGGACCACATACCTTCCCTGACGGCCTCTGGTACCCGGTAAGCCACTTGCCATATGTGCGGCTGTGCCATATGGCACTCTTCCCCAGCCACTCGTACGGCAACGGAGCAGCTGGTCTGGTCAGCACCGGCGACCATCTGGGGTTATACCAGTGTAATGGTAGCCCCACTGTCCCGTAGCCCCTGCCTTTATGTGCCCGACTCTGTGGCATCTGTAGCATCGGACGCCGGATGATCGATTGTCCCGGAAGCTGCGGGTTGGTGGTGGTGCCGAGGGACCAGGTGCTGCACAGGATGGCTGAGAGGGATGTAGTTGGGGTGATACATAGCGGGTCCCAGCTCAGGGCTCCACTGGGGTCGACCTCCGGGAGTCGACATACTGGTCGGTTAGTACGGTGACCTGGTCCACAGTGAGGGGTCGCCGGTCACGCACTCAGTCTCTTATGGCGGGAGGAGTTAAATCGTAAAACTGCTCCAGCAGGAAGACATCTGAGACGGATGCGGCTTGGCACCCGTTGATCCGCCTGCTCGGGTCATGCAATGAACCCACTCGCTGAAGGGCTGTCCATCTTGGCGTCGGAGACTCTGGAATTTTAGCCTGTGAGCTTCGGGGGTGATGCCATATCAGGCTAATAAGCGTTCCTTAATCGGCTCTGTCCTCAAAAATCTGTAGGTATCTCATCCACGCGGTCATTAAACCGGGGGATGGCGTCATAGGGTAGTTTGGCCTGGGCCAGGGAGCTGCTCCGGTCCGTCGAGGGCGCCCGTACTTTATCCTCAAGGAGCTCAGCAAGTCGAAGTTGAGTGGCCTCGCTGTTTATCTGGGCGATGAGGGCCTATGTCGGTTCAGATCCCAGTAGTACTATACGCCACCACATCTCCCGCTGGAAATCTGAAGTTTCAATGTCTTCCAATGAGGCGAGGCTGTTCCGGTCCCCCTCTATTAGCTCCGGCGATGAAGGTAGCTTTGGACTTGTTACTGGTTGTCTGCCCACGGGCTTCCAATAAATCTTTTTGCGTCTCCTTCAGGCACTCCCGGTGGTGGTTTGGATGTCCCGCTACTGAGGAAGCATCCCACCGCTGCCACCAGATGTGACGTCCCCCGTACCCTGCCTGGTAACACCCGTTGGTTCTCTGTTGCTTCCTCCGGGGACGTCCAGGGTTAACCGATTTCCAGCGCTAGACGATACTGCGAGGAAGGGATCAGGAGCTGGCTCGGTGTCCTCTATGTAATGGCACCATAGCCCGCCGAGACGTATCCAAATAAGGTGTTGTAATTGTCCTGACAATAGGTGATATTGCGAGTATCTGAAGCATTAGACGAGACTAATGTCCAGGGAAAGAACACACAATTTATTATACAACAGCGGGCCCCTCAGCTCCAGCAATGCTTCCCTGGAGGCATCTCTCTTTAAATGTTTTATTAATAACATTTATCACATAAACAAATCACAATCAATTATCTAAAAAGCACCAGTGCATACTTTTCCCAGACTTATATTGAACACTTTGATTAACTGATTTTCATATATATTTGCTAAACAGCTTGAAATTGTTCAAAGGGCCCTTTTTACAATAAATTTTACTTATTTATGTGTGACTGCCTGAGTTTGTGCATGTGAGAGAGACTGCCTGAGTCTGTGTGTGAGAGAGACTGCCTGAGTCTGTGTGTGAGAGAGACGCCTGAGTCTGTGTGTGAGAGAGACTGCCTGAGTCTGTGTGTGAGAGAGACTGCCTGAGAGAGAGACTGCCTGAGTCTGTGTGTGCGAGACTGCCTGAGTCTGTGTGTGCGAGACTGCCTGAGTCTGTGTGTGAGATTTTTATTTTTTAAGTAAGACAGCTCGGAAGTGGTTACTAAAAAATCTGAATCTGGATGGAGTGCTAATTTTTTCCGCCCAGGGCGGGCAGCAGCACAACGAAAAATCGCCACCTGCTGTTGCCTGCTATACAATCAATTACTTTGGGCTTGTCGTGTCTGCCTGACTACTGTAAAACCTACGTGTTAAAATTGTCTGGTCCCTGGTGCCAAAATGGTTGGGGACCGTTGATTATAGACTATCGTCTTTGATAATGCCTTTCACCACTGTTATTGTATTTTTGCCTGTTTGATTCTCTGGTTGTGTCTCCACTTGTTCCTGACCTTGATTTTTTAGGCTTTCCATTATTTTTGGTCTGATTCATTATGTGAATGAATCAGGCCTGCCTGACTAATCTATTACCTACTGCACCTTCTGGTTTCTGCTACCTTTCCCAGGTTTAGTCCTTCCACCTTGATTACTATTGACAGCAGTTAGTGTAGCCAAGTCCCCGGTGGTACCTTCAGCTCAACCAAGGGTACCCTCCGACTGGGGTAAAATCCTGCATTGCTGGTCTATTAATCATACTGTATGTAGACACAATGACCCCGTCTTCATGCAAAAGCAGGACAATAGCAGTGGGACAGCTTGCAAGACAATGTCCTATAATCGAGACTACCTTATGAAAAACAGGACAGTTGATTGGTATGATACACAATGAGATATAATCACACCCATTTTAAGGTGGTCAAACTGCTGAGCAACAACATTTATTAAGAAAAACATTTGTTCTAGACTGGTTTAAATGTCATATGTGGTAAAAGTTTTTCTATCTAGAAAATACATATACAAATAAATGATTATTATTATTAAAGCAGAGAGTGGCGCAGAGAACCAGGGAACAATTAACTATTTATAGTTTCTGAAATATGTTAATGATAACCAAGCCTTATTTGTATTTTATAGTTCTTGCATTATGTTCATCTTTATAATGCTAGGGCCCCATACCATTTACAAGAGACTAGAGGCTAATCTTTTGGATGACAAAAAAAATTGATAAAAGGTGTTGGTTTCTTTTATGCCTGTAACCAGTGTCTACAGTCACTTTTTAAATGTCTAGACAGCTAATTGTCCATTACTAATGTATTTTAAGAATACAATCATACATCTCTATAGCTCTCATTATGGTTAATGTAATCCATATGTGAAGCAAGCACAAGAATCAAGGACTTCATGGCACATCCTTTCACAGATAGTAAAATGTTCATATAGGAAATAAAGTTCATATAGAAAGTAATCTAACGTGAATGGATAAAAAGTCCCATCCCCTAGAGAGTTCAATTGCTGCTTAGGGTGCTCACGTTTTGTTTTTTCTGTGTATCGTACTTTGGCTGGACCCTGACCATATCTGATATGTGCCCTCATTTTCTAAACTTAGGCTTGACCTAGACCACATGTGAGTTGCTTTGCTGGTTTATTGACTCCTGGTTTGTTTATGATTTATCTATTTGTTCCTGCCGTTTCTCTCCTCTGGTTATGTGCACTTTGGTAGCAGGGCCGGCCCAAGACATTGTGCTGCCTGGGGCTAATTGACTGTATGTCAATTGGAAAAAAAAATAGAAATCTAATTTAATTATTAATTTAAATAAATAACATTTACTGAACAGATATGGTGCAGTCTTATTCCCACCACTATACACTGAGCCATACATTGACGGTAATGCAGCATAACCCCTATTACTATATACTAAGCCATACATTGACGTGGTAGGTCTCTGCACCTAAAACAGCCTGGCTGTGCCACCGCTGCCCCTTTAGCAGCCTAACTGTGCCACCGATGCCCATTTAGCAGCCTAACTGTGCCACCGATGCCCATTCTGTCTGCTTCTTCATTCACCCACTCACCCATTTACTTTCCCGCACCCCCTTACCTCTCTTGCAGATTTCACTGACCCCGGAGCCGAATGAGCATCCCCGGGCGCCGCGCAGACGTATCTGCGTACCAAGTATGAGGGAACTCTATTCCCGCCCCCGTTCCTGCTGAAAAGAGTTTCCTTATACAGTGCACAGGCGCCACAGCATTAAGCTGTGAGCCCCTGGCACCCAAGACGGCCGGCCCCTCTTTAGGTACCCTACTGCTGCTCAAAATTGCCACCTGGGGCTGGCCCTGTTTGGTGGGCAGCTGCCACTGAGTACTCTTAAGCTCAACCTCAAGGAGAAAAAATGATAACCACAGGTGAATACACTACAGCTAATGCTAGTTACTGTGATTGTAGGTACAGTTTCACACTAAAACTGTTACTGTAAAGTTCTTCTGGCATCTGCCAAACCCAGATTCGACCATAGGAGTTCCAGAGTCCACTTGCTGTGTGCTTAATACTACTCCAGCCAACGCTTGGCATTACACATAGTGATTTTCAGTTTCTGTGCACCTTCTAACGCTTTGTGGCTGAGCTGCTGTTATATATATATATTGTGGTAAAGTGTATGGGAGAGTGGTTGATGGGATATATATCTCACCTGGTTTCCTCAGCCGGGCATGGTAGCAAACCCAGGAGCCCTCAGGTGCGGCTTCCTAAGCTCATTACTGGGGAGGAAGCCTTAAAAGAGAGGGCTGTTAGGTTTGAAGGGAGAGGAGAAACTGAGTGAAGGAGCAGCTACAGCCAGCGCTGCAGCCCACGAGGTATGAAGCTTTACCCATGCAAAACCTGTTACGTTGCTTTGTGCCAGACCTTATGCTTATAGAGAGGTATCCGGATGTTTAGTTAGAGCCGGACAGGCTTAGAGTTTGTTTTGTTTGCAAGGTGCTCTGTGACTACAACATCTAAATAAACACGCTTTACGTTTGAAACCTGTGTGGATACCGTCATTGCTGCCCCATGCGTGAGCTGTCCCCTACAATATATATATATAATTTACTCAGAGTCCATTGCACACCATTCCAAATGTTCCAAGCCCGGTGCTAGTAACCAGCAGTTTCCATACAAAACACTTTCAAAGGATGGTCAGCACTCCAGGTCTTTAAATTGACAATTTCATTTTATTCAAAGTCAAGTCAACGTTTCGGTCATTGCTGACTTTCATCAGGACAGTCAGCAATGACTGAAACGTCGACTTGACTTGACTTTGAATATTATTTATATTTTATATGTTATATACCGTATTTATCGGCGTATTACACGCTCCGGCGTATAACACGCACCCTCGCCGGAACCGGAAGTGCGGGGGACGCGGCTACAGAAAGTTATTGGCGTATAACACGCAGGTAGGGTTTAAACTTATTTTTTTAGATATAAAAGTGCGTGTTATACGCCGATAAATACGGTACCTGTTAGCAATGGGTGTGGCTGAAACGCCTAACCTCAAGCTTTTGGATGGGTGTCCACATCATTTTGGTCATATAGTGTACATATATGTGATTAAATGTTTTATAATAATGTAATTTTTAAATTGCATTGTATACTAGACTTGTGCATTTGTTTTTGTAGTTATGCTACTACCGAAACCTGTAATTTGTGGACAAGTTACATTTTCATTATCTTTCTATCATATCATCTATTATTTTTCATTGACTATTTTGGTGACAATATAATATGTATAATGTATGATACTGGGAAAATTCAGTCCTGCTTCAAGGGGCTGCATGTTCCTATCATCTGCCAATGTCTGCCTGCCAAGGCCCAGTGCTCTAATACTGCTGTTGCTCCTCTTTGACCCTCCTTATTCTGGGGAACTCCTTTAAAAAATATATACCGTATTTGCTCGATTATAAGACGACCCCCCAAAATCTGAATATTAATTTAGGAAAAAAAGGAAAAAGCCTGAATATAAGACGACCCTATAGGAAAAAAGTTTTACCAGTAAATGTTAATTCATGTAAACTATGTGAACATTTTTTTTTAAAATAAAAGCTAT
>VKOC01020851.1:0-46276 GCA_009364415.1 Spea multiplicata | reverse complement strand
ACCATACCCCGTCCAAGTTGTACTTTTACGGAGATTATGTTTATGGATTCAGCATTAACAGACTAGTGGGACATTAAATAATTGGGATTGAGGGAATTATGCGATTTGTACCGGCTGTACCGGTGATAAAATGTCTACGAAAAAGTCCATTCCTTAATCAACATTGTATGAGGAATAAAAAAACCATTAATTATTATGGACTACTGGGAATTAAATGATTTTATGCATGAGTTAAGGAGTTATAATTATCCTTGATTTATGTGCCACGCACCTGTATAGAGATACTGTATTAGCACAATGTACTGTAGGTTTAGTGGCATGGAATGAGTAGGGTTTCCCTGCCACACAGAGCTTACAATCTAGAAATGAGTCTACAAAGAAATGAGTCAAAGTTTCCTTAAGGACCGCCATTAAAGCCATCAGGATGGGAACGTCCAGGGTCTGGCTGCCCGGTGCCCTCCCTCTTGGTGATGCCGTTGGACGGGCCCATTGCAGGACACCTTGGGGTCTGTGGCCATAGGCAGCAGGGGCACCTACCTTACACTTCACTAGGTAGTGATGCCAAACACCTGGATATGATGTCATGTTCCTGCGTACAGCATCTCTACATCACAAGGAGGCCGGGTGGGAGCGGCCAATGATCAATTTCACAACTCAGTGTGCCGGTCAAAGGAGAACACAAGGATCTTGGCAACTAGCCCATGACCCCCCCCCGCCCGTCAAAGCAAAAATAGTGGGGCTACTTAGCAGGAGAATATGGCATTGCCCCAAATTGGAACTCTGTGATACCTGTGAGGTGTGCACAAGGACAGCATGCTCATACCCTTTCATGGGATGGTCTTGGGAAAATATCAGGGTGATAGAAAATATGAGGTAATAATATTTTTAACCCAGCCCCTCATCTATTGACTACACCATTATCATATATTAATAGCAATAGTATGACATTTACGTTGCAGTGTACCTTGTTCAGCCTGTCTATTATCTGGGACAATACATCATTTAATGATTTCACTAAACAAGTCATTGAATGATCAATACCCATATTATTTGACAATTATGGTTCTTGTGCTCGCGCAGTCTAGAACTGATTCATTTTCTCCTCTCATTTAATAATATCTCAGCATATCTCATCCTAACAGCAGGTGCTCTTCTCACTGCCATATCACTGTTGAAATCCTGCTTGAAAACAGGTGACTTCCTTCAGGACGTACGTACTTCCTGACAAATGTCAACCATTTGGTTGTCGAAATTAGCAAGTCTCGTCAATATTATTATTGTGATATTTAACGTGCCTGAAAGTCAGCTGATTTGGTTCACAGGGATGAATACGGATGCCAGGGTTTTACATGAGCTGAATTAATGCGAGAGAGGTACGTGGGATCTTGAAAATCTCAATACTAGCTCCAAACAATTCACTTGACAGTTGATGATTCAGTCGATCTGGTATTGATGTCTCTTGAAAAATGTACCTTGTTTTCTGAAAATTTCCCTGAAAAATGTAAAATAACTTTTAAAGAAGTCCGTCGCCTGCCGAGAGAAAACATAAAAAGTGTTTTTTGTTTTTTTTAAGGAAGCAAGCTTATTATTTGATGCATTTTGAGTTAAAAGTTTTCTCTGGGTCATAGAAACATGGAATTTGATGGCAGATAAGAACAATTCGGCCCGTCTAGTCTGTCTATTTTCCTGATGTGAAGACTCAATCAGTTCTTGGTCTTGTCTTAGATTCAGATCCAGAAGACTAAGGGGCAAACCGGGTAACTGGCATTAGCTATGGAGGACATTTCCCCAACCCAGCAAAATGTCAGCAGTAGCCGTTAGAGACAGAAATGTTAGTAGGCAGATGTTCAGTTCAGGGAGCCATTTCTTTAGGGGAGCTATGGGATTGAGGTGAACAGTAGCTCCTTCTACTCTTCCTTCTATTCATTACAACTTAAGCACCCTACTCCTTTTTCTGGAAAGATTTTCCACCCACTCCCTACCCATAAAGCCTTTCAAAATATTGAATTTTTTTAAGAGCTTTGGTGTTGACAGAGATCTTTTTACTTAGATGTAACTTTTTATATAAATCCAGGTCTGGCCGTGAAGCCATTTGAATTGTTGTTGCCGCATGAGCCATCTGGGAGGCTTTATGATATAACACACAGAAAATAATACTTCAATCATTATATATCTCCATACCTGTTAACAGTCCTGATTTTGGTGGGATAGTCTTGACAGCTAGGTTTATGTCTCTGTTCTTGGCTATCCTGGTAAATGCGGTACAGGGTCAGGTACTGTGCTAGCTGGAGAAAGGAGGAGATTGGTGTTCCACCAAGCTGGTAACCATGGACCTCCCAAATACTTTACTGTAGCACTTCATATGTGAATATCTTACGTGTTCTGGAAAAAGTGGCCAATGTGGCCAACCTGTTTAGAGTCCGTGAGAAAAGAGTTTGGGAGTTACTAGAGGACGTTTTCATGATGGGCATGGATGAAACCGGGCTCAGATAACCATACTAATTTATGTTTTGCCCCCTTAGTTAGCATATTGTTTAGCGTTGCAGCTTGTGAGACGTCCTTGTTCTGCAGGCTTGTCTGAAGAACTTTGTTTAACCCTTTGAACATTATCCGCTTTGAACAATCATGTTTTCTCTGCATAATCATTTACTAGCTGCCTGCCCTTAACCAAATAATGTCTCATCCCTTACTCTGCCTTTAATGGCAGAAGACATGTATGCACTTTCCATGTATGTCTGTGTGCATTGCGGGCAATCAATTGACGTCAAACGGATAGCTGGCCCCCCCGCAGAGGTTTGTGGACACATGATAAACTGTAAATATGGTAGATAATAATACATACCTCCTAATTTTCATGGTACAGTCCCGATCCTTAGACACTGTCCCTCTATCCATTCTGAACTCACCTCACTGTCCCTTTGTCCCCTCGCACAGCCGGCTTACAATGCTGAGAGTCGCAATGTTGCTATTTGGGTAATGTAGGTGAGTGGCCACACATCGGACCCTGCCTATTTCCACACCTGAGTCCACCCGTCCCCTCCTCTGGCCACACAAACCGACACTGGAGTCCTGATTTGGACACCTGAAATGTTGGAGGTTATGATAATATGAAATAAGACTTAGGGGAAAGTTCAGAATGATTGCAGAGCAGAGTAGAAGAATATAAGGACATACAAAGCTAGTCTCATTGGTCTCATTGTGAATTAGCAAACTTGGCGAGCGCATTGTTTCCCATTTACCTACAAAATTAAAAAAAAATATGCCAAGTTAATTCCCAGTTGTCTTCGGTTTGGATGTAAGTTCAGGAGATGAACTATGAGGAACATAACCGAGATGCCCGAGCTATGAGAATATAATGTCTTACATAAAAAGTCGTGATGAACCGTGGCATAAAGAAGGCTTGGAGTTCAGCTAAGTTCTTGCACATTTTTATAGTCATTTTTGTGAGTGGTTCAATCAATTCTTGAGAGAGGGTAGCAAAACAGTTTGACAGATGAGAGGTGCATTATACATAAAAGGCGATTCTGGAACAAAGTTTGAAAAGTCATCTTATTATCTTCATAGTAACTAGCGGATGGTTCTTATAGAATCTTTGGGGGTATAAGAGATCTGGGAGGTTCCATGGAAAACTGCTCAAATACTGAAGATTTCAGTGAAATGTGGATATATGCATATAGAGAGAGAGAGAGTGGGTGTGGATTAATGATGGATATCAAAGAGAATAACATGAAGCCTATACATAATGGCACTGCGTTAACATAAAGCTTCATTCACTATTGTGAACTCCATGCACTTAACTTTTTGCTGACACTTCCCGGCAGTGTTTTCGAGAGAACATGGAAAAAGCAGTGTCACGTTTGCTGGCATGGTGGCAGACAGCCAGGCCGTCCTGCGACCCCCTCCTCCTACTCTTGCCTCCTGTTTCCATGTGTCCTTAATTTCCTTTAAAACCTTAAAATCCTCTTGGCCTGCATTTCACAGTTTATTGGGTATGTTTTCGCTGCGTATCATCGCATGTGTGTGTTGATTTATACAGTGAGGTTTGAGTGACATCACACAGCCAAGAAAATGAAAACGAGCTGTAATCAAATTAACTATGTACTTTACCACCACAAGACCCCACAAAAAAAAACAAAACAGTTTCTTTTTTATTTATTAAAATATGGATCCAAGAAGATCCACTCAGGACGGATTACTCTTGGCGATCTCTTCTATCATTAGATATACAACAAGTTATTGTTGCCTGCAAGTGATTCATCAGCAGTGTATCAATTTTTTTTGTCTTCTTCTTCTTTTAAAACAATACTTTCACAATTATAACATTGTGGAGTGGTGTATTCATTGTATTTAAGATATTATCTTTGAGGACCCTGGCCATAAGAGCTTTACATTATATATTCCTTGTGAAAATTTAAGGAATAATCATATCCTAAAAATAGCCTTTCTTCTTTAAAATGTATATGGCATTGTGCCACCTTGGTGTTTGATATTACATTTACAGCTTTTATTTTCTGTTTTTTAAAACTTCTGAAAGGTGCGACCTTTGCAATTTGTTCTAGAATAATCCAAGCTGTGGCTGTCCAGGAAGGAACTAGTATGCTGTTGTTCAAATTGGGTTATATTAAGGTTATTTCAGCAAACACCAGCAGTTCGTTTGAGGTCACAAAGAATTGGACTGAAATTTAGCCGCACTTCTTTAGTGTATATGGAGGACATGTTTCATGGTGCCAATGCATTTTACATATGCAATTTGGAACATGCTTTTTAGACACAAATAAGACTTGTCTCACTTGACATCTCTCTTAGCTGCCTCTACTGAAACCAGGAAGCTCAGTCTTATTCCAATTGGAGTCAATGGGACGGAGCTACCATTAAAATCAAAGGAAGTAGCCGCAACAAATCACAGATCTCCAATGAAAGCTTTGCTTCGTTTTGTTTAGGATCTTTATGACCTCTGTTTTGAAAAATAATATAAGATATGTCTGCAGTAGGCATATCTTCAGCCAAGATGAGAAACTGTACCTGAAATGTCCGTTTCAATTATTCCATTTTCATATACAAGTCACAAGTGTATATTGTATCCATAACTAATTACTGAAGAGTAGATATGTTTGTTCCTAGAAAAGTTCATTTACCGTTTTTTTTTTGTGTTTTAGTGTTCTGAATTGTAGTAGGGTATATAGTTATTTTTGAACTGGGATTCCTGTAGAATGAACAAGTAACCACAATGATTCATAAATAATGGAATCACAATAATCATTGAGGAGGCCACCTAATGTCGTGTAATGTCTCTGATCAATGATAATAACCTACTCACAATGTGACTGGGCCAAGTAATTCACTTGTCCCTAAATAAATGTGCCCCCCCCCCAAAACTAATATGACCCTGTTGAATATCACAATTGACTGAGCACTTACATTTTTTTTGCCCCTAAAGCATCCCCAGTCATTCAGAATACAAGTATGGGTAACATCATATGCTTGTTTAATAATGAAGGTCTAGGATCTCTGTTTACTATTAATTTATATATTTATATATTCTGCACTGTTATATGTACAAAGCTTTAAGGCCAGCAACCGCCTGATGATGTATGAGCGGACAGCGTCTGGATATGCGCAGCTGCACCTGGGTTTTTATGCTCACGTAGCGTGCGGCTGGGCATTTCCAGCTGGTGGCTGCACACTACAGCACCCGATCTGCCTCTGGAGCGGGTGAGTGTGTGGCAGGAGGTGTGGAGGGATATGCTCAACATTTTAGATTGACCAAAGGTTATGATTTTAAAATCACTAACACTGTTTACAAAATAAAATCATTAAAGGGACACCTCAGCCTACATATGTATCATTTGTCTCCTTTAAATTATCATGGTAACCCAAAATTTAGTGCATCAACAACCCTACTCATTCAGATTTAATTGTATTAAAGTGAATTGGGTAGGGCTAATGACAGCAAGTCGGTCGTGTGACAGGTGCTGTGGTATAAATGTCCAATTAGAGAACAAATTCCCAATCGACCGGCTGACCACATGTCAGTGTTAGAGGTTTGGAGTCATCAGCAAACAATGCAGAACATGGACACAGCTGAAATCAATGTTTGTTATAAAGTATACCCCTACCTTTAGCAAGAGAATTGCTTTAGACTGTGTGAAAAGAGGGCTATACTCCGGAAAGACCATGCTAAAGAAAAACTATTGCCACAACATTAATAATGGAACCCATATGAGATACAACGTGCAGTGTAAGAGCAATAGACTGGACATTTAAGACGTTATGGTGTGGCATATGCATTAATGAAGACTATTCAGAGTAAGTAGCCTTACAGCAGCCGCATTACAAGATTAGAGGCACAGGGGATAAGGTCAGACGCAACCAGGGACATATAGTTGAGATGAGTGGCAGGCACTGAGTGCTCCACTAGCACAGATTACATTATTGCTTCTCTGTGGCCCTTAACACTGGGGTGTCAGATGCTGCACACAGAGCCAAAGATCCTTGCATTACTGAACCACTTCATGGGAGTCCTCCTGTTTTGCATTTTGGTGCTGACCTAAATCAAGTCTGAGCAGTATCCCTCATAGATGCATCACTGGACATATGTTAATGCCTTATTGAGGGTATTTAAACATGCATGGGTTAGGCATATGGCTCCTGAATCTAAAACAAGATCAAGGACTGATTAAGATCTTAATCTTTACATTAGGACACTAGATGGGCCGAATGGATCTTATATAAATTTCAGTTGAGTTTGTAATACCCAAAATGTGTGAAAAAATACTTAGGTATGGATATATAACCTTGAATTTTTCTGTGCAATTGTGGTGTGTTATTTACTTTTAATAAAAGTCTGCTTAACACACCAAACTTGGACAAAAAAATCAGCAGCAATATTATATATATATATATAAAATTGCTAACAGCAATCAAAATCCTATCATGCCCAGGAAGCATACCACTCATCACTCTTACACACTTACTTACCCCTCTGGAGGGGTACCGGTATGGTGGCACCCCCCTGATGAGCGGCACCTGGGGCGGACCACCCCACCCCCTCTAGGTACTCTACTGCCTTATAGCAAAGACCCTTTGTATAGATAAGTTACTTTGCCATTAATAAATAGTGCTAGAAGCAATAACTCAAATTCCAGAAATTACTGAGATTTAACAATAATACTATTAGTTTTGTCAACTGTATTTAATTATTTCAATAATAAAAGTGCTAGCGTCATCAAATCAGTATATATATAGCGTGACTGATTTCAATCTGGATTCCATGTTTCGCTTATGTTCCAGTTGTCAATGCGAGTATGCATTGGATACAAGTTTAGGTTAGGGGTTTATTTTTAGCCAGTATGGTAACAATGTTCCCGTGGTCTTATGATTGAAGAGCAGATGATCTCTGTGTCGTGAAGTGTGTCATGGTGCTTTCTCCGCATCCAGTAACTATGTTGCACCCTGTTCTCTTATTACACAGGGCACCTTAATGTTCTGCAGGGTGGCTAATGGAAATTGTACGGGTCACAATCCATGGCCCTCTGCCCTGCAGAGACCTTATATATCTAGGAAATATCGTAACATGATCTGATTCCTCCCGGGCAAAGATGGGCTCAGCAAGTCATGAAACGTCAGCAGTGATACAGAATCTAAAAATAAACAGCCGGCATCATGTCATCTTATCCAAGCACATAAATATCATTATTTGTATTTACAGTATTTCATTTATATAATATTTAATTATCTTTGGGATAAGCTGTGCAATGAACTCACACAGTGATTTTCAGTTGATTTATCATCACAAATGATAGGCATTACACTGTCCCTTTGCACAAGGCTATGTAAACTTTGTAGGAGCTGGCATTGCTCCATTGAAGTTGAAGCCACTACCTCTGTTAGAGATTACGGGAGGTAAGCATGCTGATCCTGAAAACAGAAAGTGAGGCTGGAGGAGTAGTTGTACAGAAGGTTAAAGTACGATGTTAAGGTTTGCTGCTCCTGTTGTGCACACATGGCATCGCCATACCTGGGAACTTTTAACGGCCCGGCTACCTGGAACGCAACCACCTCTATGGCAGTGGCTTTGTGAGGTGTGGGGCTAGCCAAGTGTGGGATGAGACCCAAGGTATAAAATTAGATTTCTGATACATATATACATAAGGACCATATTTTAGACATGCGGGTGATATTGATTGTTCACCGCTAACTTATCTATTTTTCTTTAGAAAAGTTAAATGTTAATGTCTTTGATAAATCTGGGCCCTGTAAATATGTTTTTTTGGCAAGGAGTAGTTTGGTATATTTTAGGACTAGCAACAAAATAAGAAGGTAAAAGCACTAAGAACAGTAAAAACAGCCATAAAATGTCCTTAAGTACACTTGGACAAAATAAAATGTCCTAAAATGCACTTTGGCGAAATCAAAGTCCCATAAATAGCAGCAGCCCACTGGCCAAGGTTTCCTCTTCTTGGCTTGATAAAGAACTTGGAAGTCACAGGGGATAGTGGTTGCGGGTAGACGAGAAGAAAGTCACAGTAGTATAAAATGTGGTAAAGAGTTAAGGAATGGGTACTCGCATTTTTTGGGGACTTTAGCAATTAGTCCCACAATGCAAGGGGCGATACAATCCTCGCCTGGGGATGCCTTTAACAGCAGTCCTGTGTCGTTCTTTCTTTCGTTCTCAGAATAAAGGGGCACATGAAAAGTTAAACAGAAATAGGCATGGTGCTTTCTGTGTATATAAAATGAATAAAACAAATAAAAACAGTTCACTATGTGCTCACAATATGGGGAGCAATAAATGGATTGCTCACACCTTCTGGCGCAGGTGGAATGACCCCCACCAAGGATATAGCGGTCGCAGTTCAGGTGTTGGAACTTGCGTGTTTAAAACATTAGAAGGATACCAGGAGCAGAAAAGAATGGTGTTTAAAAAAACTTATTTATTTTCAGCTTTCTGGTTAAAAACCATGAAAAGGTCAGTAAAAATAGGCTTCCTTAAAGGTTTCAGACACCCTTGATCCTTTAGTTTGCTGTTCCTTTACACTTTTACTGGAACAAGAGTCAGTTCATCACAACTCATTTCATTGAACCAATCATCAACTCAACGAGAGGGCATAGATAACACTGAGGAGGAGTAATTGTACTTAAAACGGTTAAAAATGATGCTTATTTGTAAAGATGCTTAAAAATGTTAAGATGGCAGCTCTTGCGGTGTTCACATTATCAGCCTTTTGGTTTTGCAGTACAATAAACATCAGTGTCAAAGTACGTTCAACAACTTAAGAACAATCTCGTTATCATCTGTTAGGACGCAACAGTCAACCTAGAAAAAAGATCATTTTGAATGATTCCAAAAAGTTTTAAATGTTTTTGTTACGCAATGTTCTGTTAGTTAAGAACGTAGCAGCTTGTCATTATATTTTAGACGTCTCTGGTGGCACAACTGATTCCTTCAGCACTTTGCGCTTTGCGAAATGTCTCTGGTTTGGTTATTTTGTTCTCTGGTGGAGATACAAAATGTTTTAGTACTTTTGTAAGCAGCAGTCCCAGCTGCTTCATGGAATTGACGTTGTGGGTTTATTATTCCCAGTTATCGGGACAACGATGTCGTAAGCTTAGCTAATACATTTCATGTAGTTTACATATAGCTGTTTTTTTTTTTAACGATTTACAAGTTTACTTAAAAATGAATCGAACCTTGAAGTATTGAGCCTTTAAATTGTATAGTAAGTAACTTCTATTTATAGCACAAATATTTCATGATTTCCTAATGAGGTCATATTTCACTTAGAAAATGCCATTGTAGGAGACGCCAGTGAGTTTTTTTAGCCTAAGGAAATTGGGAGTGATAGATGAGTTAAAGGGGTTTATATATAAATGGTGCATAATTCGAAAAGGGATGCTGTTGCCCTAGCAATCAGATACTAGTGACTGCTCATTGGCTTTTCTGAAATCATCAAAAAAAAAAATCCAGTCCCTGTCGGTACAAACTGGATCATGTAATATAGTGTAACTGCCGGTTTCCATGGTGACAGACCAAAAAAAAAAAAAAGGACCACTGCAGACTTGGATCTGCTCTATTGTTAGATCTGTTTTCCAACATGAAAGAACAATTGTCTGATCCATGCTAACGTGCAGGGATCAGACATTCTGACTTCACAGGTACCCCTCCACCTGTCAAACCTCCCCATAATAAATAGAAAGTGAAAAGTGCGCTATTATCTCTATATCGTTTTAAAATAACAAGAGCAGATGACTTATTGTGAACTAAAATGCATATGACCCTCTTTCAGAATATAGTCGTGTATATTTTATGCCTGTTTCTTTTGTATAATTATGGCATTTAACCCAATGGTATGTGTGCGTATTCACATAACTACATGCTGTGTACTGTCACATACATGAGTGTGCAAGAATGAGTAATTATACTGAGACTTAATACTTTTTGTTCTGTTTTTTTGTTTGTTTTTGTCCCAAATGATTGCTGCATTTCTGCTCTAGTTCTCAGACTTTGTAGGCACACGGTCAACTAAAAATGAGTAAATTCATTTTTATCTTGCCAATCTAAAACTACATTTGTGGCTGGTTGATTCAGTAACTGATTATTTTTAGTTAAAACTAAACTGCATTTTTTTTTTATCTGTGATGTGTATTTTAATGAAAAATTTTTTTGTTTTTGTCTTTTTTGTAGACATGAAAATGACATCTTGCTGAGAGTTCTTTTTTTCTGGAAATTACATCATCACAAATCAACCTGCATTATTTGAATGAGACTGAAGCTGTGAGGCAGGCCTCCAGACATGTCAACTGAAGTAGAAACCACCACCAGCACCACACCTGACGTGGCACCGGCTACAAAGCCTCCTTCAAAGAAGGAAAAGAAAAAAGGTATACCACTATTTTATAGAGAAATATAATAGTGTAATAATAACAGGTTTTCCATGTTTGAGGACCTTTTCACAGTGGTTGTGTCTCGAATGCTTGTACAAACTTTGTAGATAGCGCTGTAACCCAGGAGCAGACACTTCAGGAGTTCTACCGAGGGGTTGAGCACCAAGATAAGAGGCCTAGGACTTAATCCCAGTAGTGAGGAGGCTCAGGTAGAACCAGATTATATACACATACACAATAGGGTGCTTCAGAATAGTGGTTCTAGGTTTTTCAGTCACACTTTTCTAAAGTCCAAAGAGATCACACAAAAGACGGCCATTGCTCCAGCCAGCTGCCGCTTGGCTGACGGTAGCTGCCGCTTGGCTGACGGTAGCTGCCGCTTGGCTGACTGTAGCTGCCGCTTGGCTAGCGGTAGCGGGTCTCTGCTGCGTTACATATACCAATCTTTGTCCCACAACTTTTTGGCCAAAAATACGCTGATATTTGTGCTGAATTTTTTGGGAAATAGCTTTTGTCAGTCTTCAAGTATAACTTCAAGTTTAAATAGAGCACCAAGTATTCTTACCCCAGTACATTTGGTTTATATGATATTATCATGAAGCTCTTTAGTAATATATCTCTTAATAGATTATCAGCATGCAAGAGCAGGGCGTACAATAACAGTCTACCTGTTGTAATAGAGCTACAGAATGTGCTGGTGCTCTGTAAATAAATAGTAATAATTAACTTGCATAGGAACGATGATGTCACTCTCTTACATGGCCTCAGTATGTTTGGTGTGTATGATGTCATAACCATCTTCGTTTAAGATAACGATCAATAGGTTGCCATCGATAAAGTCTTGGCGGAGTCCTATTTACTTGTTTAATCCTCTATCCATGCCCGGAACACATATGAGTACCGTGATCTTTAGTCATTTACAGTGTTGCAAAGAATAAAAGGGGATAGATGGGGAAAATTAGCAGAGATTAGGATATTATTTGCACAAGGGCTATAGAGAAACAGGGAAACTTTATTTTCAATACATTGACCGTGAAACTTTAATCAGAGTAAAGATAAATAGGAGTAGAAGGGACTTTCCACTTTCGTCTTTGTTCTCGAAATGTTTTCCTTTTTTACTGAAGTTATCTGCAAATCAGGTTTCTGACAGACTGTTAAAATTCACGTGAAAGCGGTTAAATACCTTTTTTTCATGTCCTCTGCCAATCATTACTTTTATATCATTTTTAGTATAAGCGCTGCGTAAATTGTTGGCGCTATACAAATAAAAGATAATAGTATGGTGCCGAAATGTGAAAAATCAATTTCCATTATTCACCAAACAGGACTTTCTGTTTGTTTGTACAAAGATTCGCAGGCTCTTATTTAATACCATTATCTTGGGGATCTTGCAATTTTTCGCATTTCTTGAGTTTGGCGGGATATTTTGCCTGGCTAAACTCAGTAATGCTGAGTCTGCACTAAAGCCATTTTTGATACAACTTAGTCTACTGAGTCCATGAAGCAACTTCAGAAGTTAATTGGACTCAAAACCACTCTATCCATCTAGATTCATATTTACAGATTTAAATAAGATATATATATATATATGTGTTTAACCCAAATGAAACCACTAGAATGTGGAACTTTATGTTAAAGTTTGCACCATTTTTGCCCATGACAAACAGGATAAAAACCAACCTCCTAGACTCCTACGTCTACTATCCACTCATATTGTTGATCTTCCGCCTACCTGGGGAAACTACAATTATAGTTGTCCAACTTACTTCACAGGCTCGTTTTATTATCCTCCCAGGCCTCCCCTCTGCTCCTCTGCTAGCCAAAATGTTCATGAAGGAAACTGTTAGTATTCTTTGGGTACAACAGCATATCTTTTCAGAGAGACAATCTCAAGTTGTCTCTTGTTTCTGTAGGACTCTCTGTAGACATCCAGGGGTTGAACTACATTTTCCTCCATTTACCCTTCCCACCTGACGGCCAGAACCTGCAGACCAAGCAGTCTCTCGAACAGTACCTCTGGACTTAATAGACATGACCTGCTACCTTTGGCCGCACAAAATGTCCTATGTTCTTTGTTACTTTTGCATATCAGCGTACTTATCTTCTTTTGCTCCTCTGAGATCTTCAAAGACTTTTGTTGTTAAGAACTGACCTTTACTATATATATATATATGTATAGAAATTGCAGATTTCATATAAAAGAATAGATTTATTGGTTGTGGATATTGTCCCCTTTATATTACATATCTGATTCACTGGGGCAGTGAAGCTGTTAATGAAATGAGAGTGTTTACAAAACCCAGAAACATCTGGTTTGCATGTAAAGCATCGAATTATCTACCCACTGTGGCCACTGAAATGTGATAGCATGTGTTTTTTATTCTAAAGATTTACAGTCTCTGTTTTGGTTTTCGAGGTTATTTGCCACTCTTCATAGTTTGAATATTCTGTTACCGTTGCTGGTGTAATTGCCGACTTACGTCATGGCATAATCTTACAGCGCCCATCGCCGTTGCGGAAGCTGATATCCAAATTTTGAAAAAAAAATATTTTGAAAATGATTCAATGTAACCATGCCTGATCATCGCTGATTATATATGAAATGATATGGATATTTGTATAAAATCATCTTATTTTTAGACTAGTGGTCATAGCTAATCATGGAGGATTCATTTTATATCTCTTAGCTCAAGCAACGAGATAGTTCTGGCATTAACCGATAACAAATTAGCTCCACAATTCATTCCCCGCTACTTTAGTGAGATGAAAAGCAGTGTTGCAGAAGGTCTGTAGCTAAATACTTTGGGTCAGAAGCCCTCTTAGTACAAATCAGTCCATTGGTGACCCTCCATGGCCAGAGGTGGACGAAATCTGATTATTTTTCTTGGTTAAAGATATACTTTAATGTAATATGTCCATTACTGAAAATTATTCTGATGTAAACTACAAAACAAGTTGAGTTGAGTATAACTACAAATTAGCATAAACATATTTCCCATCAACCACAATCCTAATGCATTGATATGTTGCTTTCATTTGTTTTATCGTAACTTTTACTTGCTACTAAAATGAATGCATACAATGGGCAGAGCAGTATATCCCCAATAAGTACCGTGGATTATGATATTCTTAAACATTTTAGCTCGTTTGTTTCACTGCTTCACAATGAGCTCTACATGATATAGTTAGTTACAGTCACTGACCTTATCTTCAAATCGTTCTAAGATAAAGTATTTTTTTGAGTTATGCTCCTGTCCCGGGAATAGGAATTGGAACCTGGAACAGGACCACTGGCAACGAAAGTTGCTAGAGTACGATGTACCTGTAGATGTCTGAAGACCCAGACATTCTATATACTATAATACTCTAATCCTAAATACCATCTCTGCAGTAACCTAAGGGTTTGTTGCTGAAATAGTAATTATTGATGGAAAAGGTTTTCGAGTCAGCTATGAATGCGTGTTAAGCCTGTGGAAAACTAATTTAAGTTAAAACCAAAAAGCCGGGCTTTATGCGTAACCTGATGAATGTGACTTTATTTAGCTGATCTGCTCATTTCCACCAAACATAACTCACAGTGGGACCTTGTTCCGTACAACTAAAAATATTGTTAAAAAATGTATGAATAAATAATTGCATTTAGGTGTAAAAAATTAGATTTACACATATTATATATATTATATAGTATAATTATAATAATATTATATATAATTATATTATATATTCATATAGATTCCCTATAGTTTTTTTAGGTTGCAATTCTTGCATAATTAATGACTACTGTTCCATGACCTCACAGGTCCAGAAAAAACAGATGAATTTCTTCTGGCCAGATTCAAAGGAGACGGAGTACGATACAAGGCCAAATTAATTGGCATTGATGATGTCCCCGAAGCCAGAGGAGACAAAATGAGCCAAGACTCCATGATGAAGCTAAAGGTACGTTGACTAATGAGTGACGTTTATTTGTTCCTGCCGCGGGGAAAGAAGGCATTCGCTCAAATTTCTTGAGAAAACGATTTTCTCTGAGCTTTTTCAGATGTTTCTTGGTCGGTGCATTCACTGGAAAAAAATATCTTAATCAAATTATGTAGACTATGTGTTTTAACATACTGCCAAAACGCACGCATGGTTATGTTTGTATTTTAAATGTGTTTAGTCTTTTTTGCAATTTAACATCATGATCTTCACAAGATGTAATTTTTAAAAAGGGAAGCACAACCTAAAAAGCATTCAGATTCCGGGGTGCTGCTGAAATGACCAACATGTCCACGCAACAAGTCAACGCAACCCAGTAAATACTATTTAAGACCTATGTGAGCCATAAATATTGTCACACGATATGGCCATATATTGCTTAGCCGGCCACTTCGTCAAAGTACCCCAAATTTGGAGAGTCCTATCTAGTTTTACACGGCTATATTGCTGAATCAGTGGGACTGCTCTGCATTTTAACCCATTGAGACTCTCATGCATTTTAAAGCCTTCTCTTTTTAGGTTTAGCCAACAAGACAGTTCTATCGATATTATTATTATTATTATACTATTTACAGTACTTTTGTAGGACCGTTGTGCTTCCATAATATGATATGTAAGAAAAACAGTCAAGGTAATTCCACTTCAGCTATAAGTTGAATCAATTTCCATTTTTCCACTGGTTGTGAACATAAATCCCGCAGATATGATCACACTTTGAATTGACTGTGAGACTTTATTCTTATCTCAAGATCACAAATGAAGAGGCAGCATGGTATGTCCAGTTGCCCATAGTGCTATGTGATGCTGACCAAAGACAATATAGAAATTAATTTAGTTATTTTAAAGGATTAGTCTTTGCAGGAGAGTTGCAGTTTCACCTCAATTCAGTGTGATTATAAAGGGTCTCAACCCTCAAAAATGTCTTCTCCGAGAACGGTTGGGCATCTCCTGACGATGAGGCAACCTGCCAGAGAATAGTCTCCCTAATATAGTTGTGTATTATGTTGGACCGGTCAACCTATTGCATCAATAGAAGCTCATTGGTTCTAGCCCCTCATAATGCATAGTAAAGTTAGGGATCTGAAACCACAACTCACAAACAAACTCATGTACCTTCTTCTAATAAATAAGTCCTAGAGCCACTTTAAACCCCCTGCATTCTATATAAGATCCTGTAGCAGGGTGTCTAAAATACATAGAATAAAATATTAATAAAATTATTTTTATTATTTTAGCCACCATGGAACCCACTATATTTTGTAACGATTATCTTGTTTTTAGGGCATGGCAGTAGCAGCTCGTTCTCAGGGACAGCACAAGCAGAGAATCTGGGTCAACATTTCACTTGCCGGTATAAAAATTATTGATGAAAAAACTGGAGTAAGTATCCTTGATATGTGATATTATATTTTACATTATCAATGTTTATCACGGTATTGTATACACATCTACTTTTACTTAAATAACACGGCATTGTGTGTAGTCTAAACAGCTTCTTTTTGTTCAGCTTGTCATGCTTGGTTGGCAGGTGACATTAATGACAGTATTTCCGTGCATGCTATAGAAATGTTATACGCTTTATGTGAGATATTACTTCCCACTCTTCCTTCAGTCTTCCAATCTTCCTGTAGATTTCACGTGGAGTTCCAATAAAGAAAAGTCTGCTTTTTTGGGTCCAGACATTTGCTCTTAACAATTTATCACGTTTTATGATCTGCATCATGTTAACCAAAGGCACACATTCAGAGAGACCTTTTAAGAGGTGTCATAACGAGGTTAATATACCCTATCTCCTTGTTGGAAAATAACATTAAATCATATAACTGCTCAAGGTCGTAGGATTTGTTTTAAGAATCATTTCATGAGAAAGGAAATCTTACAATGAAATTAATGAATTTGCCCCCTTATGTAAGGACAACAAATCTCTATTAAGCGAACCAGATCCCATAGTCCATCTAGTCTGTCCATGAACAAATATATTTTGAAGCTATTGCTTTTTATTAATATTTCATAGCGTTTTTTCCCTCTCATGAATCATTCTAAGGCAGAGAAAACACAATTTATTAGTCATTCTGCTCAAGAACATCAAGAACACTGAAGATCTGAATGTATTTTGAAGTGTTTCAGTAGAGAATGCTACAAGGATGAATGGGAAATACAGGTGGAATTATGATTTTTGTTATGAGCAGGGATGGACACATCCTTAGGGACATGTAGCTATGTTGGGTTCTAGATTTGTAAATCTGGTTTCTGTTTTATATTGATCACTAGGGATGAATCCTTGGAATCCTTGGATGTAAAATTTACGTATATTTGTCCAGCTGTCTATACATTGTTTAGAAAGAAGCTGAAGGGCTGTAGGGGCTGCAGCTGCTAACAAGGTCCCCACTGCCCTTTAATGTGCATGGTCCTTCTGCACCATGTGTGACTACTCTGCCCGAGGGCCTGCGGACAGCACATATATTTCTACATCTTGAGCTGCTGTCTGTTATTTAACACCTTAGTCCATATTAAAATGCTTACCAGGAAAACAATCAGATTAGAATGAGCCAGTGCAGAACACGGAGCTACAATTAGATTCCAGGTTCCATGGAGATAATATGTTATGTACTGGATGGGGGGGGGAGTTTAGTTAAGGGTAAGGTCCAGGAGCAATGGGATAAGAAAATTGGACTCATAGTGGTGTTTAGAATGGATTCCAAAGTGAGGAGACAATATTACAGTAATATAATTAGTACTGACACCCCTGGGTGGTTTGCTCATAGAAATAAACTTAGCGTTTCACATTTTTTACCCTTTTTTGTCAGCGCTTCGTGCTTATGGTCTTGACGTAGGAGGTATGTGTGTGTGAATGTGTGACATACCATCCTGGACGGGATCATATAGCTGCTGCAGCTGTCCAGCAAAGCGCCAGTGCTCACATGTACACATACTAATGATAACCCAGTAACAGTATTTATTCTACGAACCATTACAGATGCCTTACATCCTTTACAAGCAAATTTCTATGGGTTATCCTAGCCTAGAACACGTTCTACAAATGTGAATTAACAAGAAATATATAACAATATATTACCACTTACTCTACTTGCTGTATTTAAGTGGGGGAATGTTTCAGCTTCCTAATATCACTGTCCATTGTGAAGGTCCATTCTCAGCAAGCTTCTCCTGCAAGAATGGTTGAGCTGGACCTACATACTAGAGCGTTGAAACATTTTATTGTAACTATGCATTATGCAGGGCCAGCTGGACCAGTCTTGCTGATGAAGCTCGCTGGGGTTTGTCCTTTGTAATTCAATGTTTTATTATGGAGTTCAAAAGTGAGCTCTCCTGCAAACGCCATTCATCATCTGCTTTAATAGGCAAGTAGAGATGCCATGTAGTTGGGGCTAACTCTGTATGGGGGGGGGCTATTAAGTGGAACACCAACTCAAACCACGTAGTAACTGGATGGCGGGTTATAGTCTGTCCAAGGTTGCTCAAGCTAAAAATGTGGAGCACCCACTGCTACTGCGAAATGAAATAATAATAAAAAGCTGGCACTCCTTAAAGATGAAGCAGTCAAGCAATATATTATTAAAATCATGTATTAATTCCTTTTAAGGATTGTAGTCCTGTAATAAAAATATATAGCGTCAAATTTTAAACAAAAAATAGCAATAAACATACCAGCCGCTAGAACAAATAACCAGCGTTTCGCACCAAAGGCGCTTTATCAGCGGGGCTATCCTCAGACAGTCTTGAGTAGGGGGTAAATGGGTGGGAAGTGGGCATGGATAAGGGCCACTACCACTGCCCGGGGAAAGAGGAAAGTTACCTGGGGACTCTGGGAAGCAGAGCAACACTAGAAGACTGCAGGTCAAACCCCACATATACTCATTCTCCTTCATGAAGGGCTGAACTGAATACCTAGGGTATTTAAGTAACATCCTAGGCACTGAATATTATGGCTTGACATGTACTTCTTGTTGGAGGAGCCCACCACGCTTGGCCCTTTACGATGCATAATTTAACTACAATGTTTTTCGTCTCTGTAACACCAGCATTCTCATTGTTTAATGAATAAAAAACGAGCGTTTCCATTTGAATTTGTATTTGTCATTGTAGGTAATAGAACATGAACATCCGGTAAACAAAATTTCATTTATTGCTCGGGATGTGACCGATAACCGAGCCTTTGGATATGTGTGTGGAGCAGAGGGACAGCACCAATTCTTTGCCATAAAAACAGCACAGCAGGTAGGCTTTTCATTCCAAAGGTATTTTTTTGTATGCTTTTTTTTTTTTTACAGGAAACCAAAAAAAAAAAGCAAAATTGTTAATAAACGGCTGAAGAGAATAATTTCCACTTATGGTTCAATTATACTCGTCTTGACAAATGAAATTATGTTTGTTTTAAGCAGGCTTTCAAAATGCTTGAGCAAATAAATGCAATTATTTTTCAAGCAAAGTAGAATTACCTCAGAACTGATGGGAATGATTTGAAAAAGAAACATAAGTTCATCCTGGATTTTATTAATTTGCATGAAAATTCCACTTAACCCTTTATAAGCAGTAGGTGAAGAAACCAGGCAACTAAATCGACAAAAAATCGCCCATCTCCAGAGAAACTCTATAGGTTTAGTGTCTGCTTGCGAACACATAACTAGCGTCTTGACTTATACGTCGTTTGACTGTTTGAGACATCGCAAGACACATACTGCTCAGGAAATAACATTCTGATGGTTTCATTTCTCTGTGTCACTTGGAACTGGACTATTTGTAAACTTTCCGCCCCAATTCTTATTCAACATTCAGTTCAGTAATTCATACGCTGTAAGAAATAAAGATCTTAACATTGACTGATTTTTTATTTTATCCACCCAAGGCAGAACCTTTAGTTGTGGATCTTAAGGATCTCTTCCAAGTCATCTTTAATGTAAAGAAAAAGGAGGATGAAGACAAGAAAAAGGTACATTCCCTTAAAAAAATTAGCATTGTCTTAAATTCTTATTATATATAATGCTTAACCATTAGCATAAACATTAAATGGTAGTTAGTTACAAGTGTGATAACCAAAATAACATCAAATTGTCTTTTCACAATAATTTTTTGATAGTATAATTTCCTTGCTGATAGTATGAAAAAAAAAAATTTTTGCAGAACATGAGATATTCTGAAATAAATGCACTGTTTTTTAGAGCCCGTAGGCAGCAATATGCGTTCTTCACGTCATGCTGTTTCTTATATAGTGATATACAAGGGCATCAAAAATTACCACTAAAACTAAGAATACGTTCAATGAGAACAAAAATACATTTATCATTGAATGGACATATATGTCCTCAAATGTATTTTTCATTTGGGGTTTTATCTACTGGAACCGAAACCATCGCAGGCTAAGGGGAAAAAAAGCTATTTTATTGGTAATGTCAGATGTTATCCCTGTTGGGCGACTACCTGGGCCTCCTTTTCAATTACAGAAAGTATTGAATCTCTTAAACTCTTTGCTGGTGGTTTTTAATATGTGGGGCGTGCTTTTGGTTTTGATTGAAACGTTCACCCGTTTATGAGACATTATTTTTTTTTTATAGAATGATGAATGTAGTGAGCCAATAGAGGTAAGACCTGTCGGTATTATTATCCCTTCTAAACCATCACACAAATATGTGCTCGTAAATTAAATAAAGGGGATGTGATAGATGCATTTAAATACATGAGGGACTTCTAAGCGCTCAATACGCTTATGATGTTTTTACATAAGAAATAAACGGGTAGCCTAGATAAGACAAATTATTCTTATCAAATTCTTTATTTAAAGGACCATGTCACCTGATGACAACAGACTTGATATATGTTATATACTATACTATATAATATATATACTATATGTAATAACATATATATATGTATATATGTATTCCTACGTGGAACTCCTATAGGTGATGTTTTCATATAAAATAGATTTTGGTTGTAATTAATATTGATGTCCTTGTAATATTGCCTACAACAGTGTGTCTCTGTTCTACAGAATGGTGGCGATGCTCTGCTCAGCATTAATGAAGATGTTGACAAGTTAAAACTGGTAAGAAAAATGTAAAAAATTTAAATGCATAACACAATTTAGTCTTTCAGCTTTATCAAAAAAGGAAAGTATTATTTACCATAAAGGTTCTCCAAAACACTTTAGAACTCATCTAAAGTTTAACATGATACGACCTGTTCATGTCCAAGGCATTCCTAGTACATTGGAAAGTAGAGTGGTGGAGTTCATAATTTTTGTTGACTCCTGAGGTCTACCTTTCTCCTGCGGGTGGATGTATAACCTATAATCTCCTATACATTCTTTCCTCTTTTATCTACCCATTTCAGTTCACTTCTGCCTGCTCCCCGCGTTCTTTCATTTTCTTCCCCCGCGTCATTGTTGTTATCCTCCCAATCATAGGTTCTCACTCATCAGCCAAATAACAGCTACTTGCTCAGAAGATGATGGGTCATCTCTACAATTACACATAATTAAAATGTCCTGTATTCTGGAATTGTATGCACCTTTGCAGAATTTCCTAAAAAAGCAAAAACACAGCTTGTCGACATTCCAGTAACATCTACAATGTTGGATATGACCTTAAAAAAAATAAAACGTCTGGCAGAGAATACGTATGTTAATAAATCAACAATGACTAGACATAGCCATATAAAAAATGAAGTACTACAGGACATATTTATCAAGGAAAGAGTTGCCCATATCAGATCAGATTTGTTCACGGTTGCCTTGATAAATATAGCCTTAAATCTCAAGAATTGGTACTTGGCCTTTATTCGGAATGGCTCTATGTTTCTTTTCTTACGAACGGGGTGTATTTATTTTTCTATAACACCCGCATCCCTCTTTCTTGACTTAATTCAAATCTCTCCTTCCCTTGTCAGACCAAAAACAAAGATTGTTAAGGGCTGGAGTTAAGTGTCGGTAAGTCTTTTAGCATTATAGTGCAACAGTGACATAAACAGAAGGAAAAGGTTTATAAAATCTTTGATAATTGTCACAGACATTTACACAACACCATAAACATTTGATCATAGGAATAGCAAAATATTAGCTATTCTAATATAAAAGAAACTTAAATATTAGTTAAGTTGAAATTCCCTGATCTTAGAATATATATATTTATAATTTGTTAAGTAGATGATAAAGCTTCAGCTCACCTACCTTTGAGGGCCAGTGTTGAGAAGCACTGATTGTGAAGCATTAATATTTGTCTACGAATGTTAATTTAATATTTGCAATAATTTCCTTATTACTTGTAGTCCTGGTAGGCTTCAACTCATTGAATTCATCTGAAGACCAATTTAATAATTGGCTAATAATATTTGTTAATTTTTGATTTACAAACATACATTTCCCCACCAGTTTTCCATTATAAATGTCCACATTCCTTGTAATGTGGTCTAGTTCTACCCCTATTCACAGCTAGTCCCACCTCTTAGTGGTGGATTCTCACCTAGGTCAATTTGGGACTAGGGTGGCAGTTCCAGGAGGTGAGTACCCTCTTTGCCGCATAACCAGATGCCGGATTGCCCTATTGGAGCCCTAGTTATCCTTGGGCTGCTTGGAGGAGATCAGGGATCTCTCTTGTTATCAACCTGAAATACACTATGGAGCACAGTGTCTAGCCAGAACAGCCTCCATAGTGACCTTCCTCCGCCCCGCGCATGCATCGCGCTGGGATATGAAGTCCTATCCCTATGCCCAGCATCATAGACGGTGGTAAGTGTTAGGGGGGCTGGGGTCAGGCCTAGGGCAGGACTTTAGGCAGCACACCCATACAAGTCCTTAGGTATGCAGATTACCAGCCTTAGAGGCCCTACTTAGATGTACATGCGCCACAGACACGCTATTCTGTGAATTAAATGTAAACTTAGAGGAGCCATTAATTCTGTATACATGTAACCAAATTGCGCTCCATGAAAATCATACAAAAACATCAAAGAGAAAAGTTTGATCTTAATTTTTTTTTATGTCACTGTTACACTAAGTATGGTTGTGTATCACAGGTCTGACATTTAAAATCTCATTTCCATTATTATTTCGATTATTATTAATGTTTTAGGATGGAGCTAAAATGATATTTCTCCTCCATTTTTTTCCTTTCCAATTACATATCTCATGCAGCATATATGTCGATGTCTCGGTTGGACGTCTCAAATGCCAGTCTTCAAAGGCCAATAACAAGAAGTTGTAATTAACTATTGGGGATAAACATAGGATTCTGTTCATAGATTGTCCTGTTTCATCAGTAAAAGATCCATATGTTTGGAGACTGTATTTTGAGAACCCGAGTTTTAATAGATAGTCGTGCATATAGATCTATTTTAGCAGTTTTGTTGTTCCCATCTTTTTATTTATTTCATTTAATTACAGCATGCATACCTTGTGTTATATTTATGGTTTCTGTTCCTAGAGAGCTTATACTATACGTGAAAATGTCATTTTTGACACTACAAATTTTTGGGGAGCTGGTATAAAAATATGTGGGGGCAGCTCCCTATAGGGCAGAAATAAGTAGACTTCAAGCTCTGGTTATTTTTTTTTATTTATTCAAAAATTGTAATGGAGTGAAAATGACAGTAATAATTATGGCATATGTACCGGTGGAGGAGATTCCCTTCTCTGATGTCAAGAATTATTTTAATTTCTTGCCATACCATTGCATAAGCTTGGTGTATAAAAAGGGTAAGAGATTTCATATTCAAATTTTAATTTAGATAGAATTTACAAAGCCACCAATGCCAAAAGCTGTCTCACATGGTACAACGTAAAAGATTTCCTGTAAGGTATAACCAGATTGAAAGTAAGTACTGGTCAGGCCCACACTGGTCATCTGGCACACCAGTGGCTGACAGCATTACATACTTACCCCATCTGCCCCTTCAGCCATGCAGTGTGCGTCCAGTGGCTGTATATCGCCGGCTGTATGCTCCGTGATCATAAAAAGCGCCTATCCAGCCGTTCATGCCACTTAGTTCATCAGACGGCTTTGGCCTTAAAGTGCCAGTCATTGCCAGTCTGCCCTTTGTAGTGGAAGCTGATTCAGGCCACCACTTTACTTCTTAAATAGACAGGGAGGGACAGGTTTTAAAAACAATGAAAATTATACTCATCTTCAACCTTGTATAGGGTAAGGCACAAAAAATATAATATAACCCCACAGCAACATGATATAGGGGCCAAAGAACCACAGCTTGATTCAACATAATACTGTTCACCACGCTCTTTTAATTGATCTTCCAGGTTTCTTGCTATAGAAAGTAAACATTAAAATACACTGCAATTTCTTTGTAAATTGGGTGCAATCTATACATTCCAGCAGCTTTGGAAATACATTAAAATCAAATTCGGTAGCGTTACTTGTAAACTTTTGAAAGGAAACCAAAAATTGATCTTAAGATGCCATTAATGCTTACTCTAGATTCTCATTCTCCTAATTCCGTCGGTGGCGCAGTAGGTAACAGATTATTTTTTTCCAAAGGGTGTTGACCAGATGAATTTGTTTGGTGATATGTCCACACCTCCCGACCTCAACAGTCCAACAGTAAGTACAGATTGCTTCACTGTTAACGACTTGCTAGTGGTGGAGGAACCCTATGCATTGTACGTATGGCTTTATATGAGGTGCATTCTATTCACCGCTCTGGTGGGTTGCAAACATCAACTTCAACCTACTTCATTTGATTTTGATAACAAAAGTAAATTTTGATGAAAACACATATGTTTTTTTTATGATCATAATACCTTCCTTGACATGTACCCCATATGAAGTGAAAATGTTACCCTGCCTTGAAAGTTCTAAGTTGGTTTTGATCGGCACGTGTCATGAGAAACTACATGTTAAAAATGTCCAGGCGTGCATTACGAGCATCCGTGTTACAGTATACCTGTTCACTATAAGTTGAATTATTACACATACATTTATTTTCTTCTTATGTGCATGTGACGCCCTCTTGCGGCATTATGTGTACGCACTGCTTTCTTTTTATATAATACACAATTTCAACTCCTCGGAAATGTATGTTATTTGGGCAACTACTCTTCTAAACTAATGCCTCTATTTACTTGGGTCAGCTTGGATCTTCTATTATGGAACCAATTAATTTTTTATTTAACCTCACTATATGTCATTTTTCACACACCACACACACACACACATATATATATATATATATATATATATATACATATACACTCACTGGCCACTTTATTAAGTACACCTGTTCAATTGCTTGTTAACACAAACAGCTAATCAGCCAATCACATGGCAGCAACTCAATGCATTTAGGCATGTAGACGTGGTCAAGACAACTTGCTGAAGTTCAAACCGAGCATCAGAAGAAAGGGGATTTAGGTGACTTTGAACGTGGCATGTTGGTTGCTGGTGCCAGACGGGCTGGTCTGTGTATTTTAGATACTGCTGATCTACTGGGATTTTCACTCACAACCATCTCTAGGGTTTATAGAGAACGGTCCAAAAAAGAGAAAATATCCAGTGAGCCGCAGTTGTGTGGACGGAAATGCCTTCTTGCTGTCAGAGGTGAAAGGAGAATGGGCAGGCTAGTTTGAGATGACAGAAAGGCAACAGTAACTCAAATAACCACTCGTTACAACCAAGGAATGCAGAATACCATCTCTGAACGCACAACACGTCGAACCTTGAAGCAGATGGGCTACAGCAGCAGAAGACCACACCGGGTGCCACTCCTGTCAGCTAAGAACAGGAAACTGATGCTACAATTCACACAGAATCACCAAAATGGACAATGGAGGACTGGAAGAACATTGCCTGGTCTGCTGAGTCTCCATTCCAGCTGCGACATTCAGATGGCAGGGTCAGACTTTGGTGTAAACAACATGAAAGCATGGATTCATCCTGCCTTGTATCAACGGCTCTGGCTGGTGGCGCTGGTGTAATGGTGTGGGGGACATTTTCCTGGCACACTTTGGGCCCCTTAGTAACAATTGAGCATTGTTTAAACACAGCAGCCTATCTGAGTATTGTTGCTGCCCATGTCCATCCCTTTATGACCACAGTGTAGCCGCCTTCTGATGGATACTTCCATATGGGTGGTCCATATGGATCAAAATTTCTGAGGAATGTTTCCAGCACCTTGTAGAAAGTATGACATGAAGAATGAAGGTAGTTCTGCCAACCCAGCACTAGCAAGGTGTACCCAATAAAGTGACCAGTGAGTGTGTATATATATATATATATATATATATTGTTTACTAGACAGTGGGTGAAAAAGAAAGTGTTCTTACATGACGAGGTTACTGGACATACCAGGATAACTAATATTTAAAAATGTTGCATATATTCATTCAATTATACTTTTATAATTTTTTTTTTTTTAGTGGCCAATGCTCTTTTAGGTATTGATCATTTACAGTGAGTCGTGTCATTTAAGGGAAACTAGTAATTGTGTAATATATAGTTGTGTTCCGGTAATAGCACCCAAGGTTATATTGTTCAAAATTACTCAAATCTCTGTTAACAAACAGTACAAAGGACATTTTTAGCTGTAATATTTAACTTTCCTGTTATACAGTATTACTGGATTTAGCTATAGAATTAGGTTTTAAACCAAGAGCTCAATACTGAAATCTTAAGGGTTTTTATAGATTATACAATGGTTCGAAGATAGCGACATAATTATGATAATTTTCATAACCACCACTTTTTTGAAAAATTAAAGCATGCTTGATTTTTGTATCTGTTATGCTAAAAGATACATAAATATGACTGAGTCCCAGTTGAAGTAAAGTTCTTATTACCGTATTTGCTCGATTATAAGAAGAGGTTTTTTCCAGAAAAAAACTTCAGAAGTGGTGAAAAAAACTTCAGAAGAGGTGGATGATTTGCATAGCTACATTTCCCATGATTCCCAGGGTGTCTTAAGCGTGACTGAGAATCATGGGACATGTTGTTCCCATAGATGTTCTATTCCTATCTGAGCCACTGAGCAAGAAAAAACACTCTACACATGCAATAAGATAAGACAAAAACAGTGGTTTTGATTTTTTTTCCCATTAGGGTAGTCTTATATTCAGGCATTTTCTTTTTTTCCTCCAATAAGATCCAAAATTTAAGGGGTCGTCTTATAATCCGGGCCGAGCAAATGCGGTATATAGTAATATATTTTAGGGGCCAATATATCTTAGATGTCCATACCTTTAAAGTCTCTCTATCTAGTACTGTCTATGTTACATATTAATCATGTCCTAATAGTTAAACAGTTCAGAATCAATCATGCTTCTCTTGATCACAAATGTTTATCAGGGTCATCCCAGCACAAATGTTCCAAACAAAACAAAGACTGTGTGAAAGGACTCTGGTACAAAGTACTCAAAACTTCCAAACAGTCCTTCCTCCAGTCCTTCATCATAGCTTCCTTTAAAAGTGGAGCACTGGGATATGACGTAATATCACGGCGCACACTAGCATGGAGGGAGCGGCAGGCTCTGAAGGTAAATACCCCACTGCATATCGGTGCCGGTATTTTCTCCCAATTATGTATGGATCACCCTTTGAGAGCCAGACTAGTGTGTAAGAAGTCTAAAATGTATTAAAAAAATATTTGTGGGATTTAGACTTTATTACTGAATTTCAGGACACAGTCGCACAAAAGGTTTATTTGTTTTTTTTATTCAGCCTGTTGATGAGAAAACATCACACCTGGGGGCTCTCTGTCTTTGTGTAGGGGCGGGGCTAGCTTTGCATAAGGGTGGGGCTAACCCAAAAAAGCCTTAATGGGAGAGAACGGAGTGGGCGGAGCAATGGTTCTAGGTGGGGAGTGGTTATAGCTGCATGCTGCTCTTTTGTCCAAAGAAAAAGAAACTGACCTGGAAAAGCTGAGCTTCACTCGGAGACTCTAGGTGAAAACCGGAGAGTTCCCAGGTATGATCCCTTTTCTGATTTCTTCAGGCTGAATCCTGAAGATTTATTTCATTTATTGCTCTATCTTTGCCGTCTGGATTTATGGCTCATTCATTTTACATTTTAGCATGTAGCCTGCTGTCAGAGTCTGCTTTTTGAATGGTAAATTGGAACGTACTTAGGAAAATTGCTCTGTGTCATGATTATGTTGATCTCTGCACATCTGCTCTTGTTAACAATTTGTTTAATTTCTCTTTACGCAAACAGGAAAATAATGATATCCTGTTAGTGGATCTTAACACTGAAATCGACACCAATCAGAACTGTGTTAAAGGAAATCCCTTCTTATCGAATGGCGTCATCAATGCTTGTTCTTCTCTTCCTCATCCAAAAGCACAGTCACCTTTCTCGCCTGAAAATCAGTTTTCTGCCACTCTCAGCTTTTTTCCTATGCCTAATCCAGATCCCTTCAGTGATGATCCTTTCACCGCTCCAGATCAAAAAGCCTGCTCTTCTGCTCTTAATTGTTCAAACTCTGTAAATCATAGGAGTGAAAATGTAACTATAGTGAATGGTTCGGGAAACAATAATGCTCTAACAAGTGATATTGAATTTGGGCAGCAGTTTGACCAAATCTCTAACCATTCTGCTAAATCAGAAGGAAGCTCAGACCAGTGGCCTTTTAAAGCAAACCAGTCAATTCATAACACAAGGACTCAGAATGGTGTTCTAGAACAAAGACAGAATGGTTCCTTGATCGGTCCCAGGGCGAATCCCTTTGCTGAATGCACACCCAAAGGAGTGGATTTGCAAAATGGAATGCAAGGGAACTCAGAAAGCCATCCCAGCCCCAAAGCAGATACCACCAGTCCCCACTCAAGTGATCCTATAGCTATTAGCCCTCCGCCGCAAAGTACCAAGCCTGGAAGAGGCAGGAGATGTGTGAAGGTGAATTTCTTTTTTTTTTCCTCCTTTTTTTTCTGCTTTACTGACCATAAACGACTGGTAACATCTTATTCTCTCCGTAACGGAGATATAAAATAAAACACAATAATTCCTTTAATGAGGCATTATGTATATCTATTTAGCAGATGTTACAGGAAGGAACAGCAACAATGGATGTAGTATAATAAGTAAATTTGTCTTCAGATATTATTATGAGCATAGACTAGGTATGCGTATATTAGGAATGGAGGTCCTTGTTGGCAACAGCTTACAGTCTAATGTTCTTCACGTTACACACTTTTTATAGCATAAAGCAGCTTTACAATGAACATGGGTGTCAGTTTATAAGCAGGTTATTGACTGATCCATTCCTTGCATGCTGCATGAGCCTAAGATGAGTTGCTGTGATCGTTATACATTTACATTAGGAAGGGCCAGTCACGGTGTTACCTGGTGAGGAAGGGTGAGTTTGCGGTGCATAATGCATAAATTAATTTTTAAAAATGGAATTTGAAGGTCTCGTTATGCCTTATGCACAATTGACACAAAAAAGAATTATGGGTCTGTCCCTTTTTAATTCATAGTGGGGGGAAGGGTGAAATGTGTAGGAATGTGGAAGATAGGCTTATGGAGAGAAAGTCAATCTGAAGTGTGCCAAAACTGATGTGCCAGGTAAGCCTAGAAGAAGTAGTGAAGATAGAAAAGGAAAGATTTAGATAAAAAGAGAATAATAAATGAAAGGATGATGGGAATCAAGGGAGGGAAACAAGAAGGCGCTGCAGCGATGTTGTGGGAGAGAGACACGTTGGTTATAAAGCCAATGGCTCTCCCGCAACTACAGGCTAATTAAATGAGCCTTAAAATTTACATCTTTTAGATGTAATATTCCATCTCACAGCAACTGACCTTTAGTTACTTAGCAGAAGACAATAGATAATAAAATCAGGAGGAAGGCATTCCTCCTGGTACAATATAGTTTTCCTCATTAGATTTAATATCCGTTCTCTTCATAAAACCGTTCTATAATTTTGGCTAAAATATCATATTTCTGCATTCTTTTACATCTTGCGCTTGTGATTTGATTTAAAAGACTTGCATGGTACTGTTATATCAGTAATATGAACACAGCATGCCCAATGGAAATCATTTTGTGTCATTTACTAATGTATTTAAGTTTGCAATCTGATAAGTGCTTTTGAAGGTCTTTATTCCTTAAAAGATAAAACAAGATTCTTGTTGATTGGATCAGGCAGCCTTTCTGCAAGGGAGAAAAAAAAGGAAACCTTAGGAAGAAATTCAGTACATAATGCTAGATCCTTCCACAGATCTGATCTCCTATGAGCTGAAATGGTATGTTTCGCCAAAACGTTACTCCGATAAAGGTTATGACTTCCATGGTTGCCTTTAAATTCCCACACTGGATTAGCTCCATCTCTTCTGGCAGGAGACATAGTTAACTAGAACCCAATAGTAGAATGGGAACAGCAAATTTCTTGAAACTACATGTGTTACTACAACCTGGAGCAAAAACATTTGTGTAAACATTTGGCTATAAAGGGTAAAAGTATCAGGTGGTATGAGAATTCCCTGATGATACCGTCTACAGACAAACACACATTTTGACTCGTGACCTTAGATTTTGCATTCCAAGATTTATCTGTGTAGTTAGACAGGAGTGCTAATAGTCCAATATTTAACTTGGTCAGCCTGCGTTCATGTCCTATTTGGGACATCTTTGAAGTCTGTCAATTCAATGTACTCCATCAAACCATATATTTTTGCAAACTAATCAGTAAGGAGAGTGGGGGATTAATCATCTGGCACTAAGTATGTAACTAGGGTTTTTGTACCTCTTGGAATCCTTGTTGCTCATGTTACAAGGCAAAAATGAAACATCTTTTTTTTTAAAATGTTACACATAAACCAAACAAGAACATTTTTTCAAAAAACATGTTTTTCTTAAATGTCTTTAATACCATGTTCCTGTATTTAATTGAATGTACCTTGGATAACAAATCCAACTAACAATATTTTACCTTTGTATTTTATGCTTCCATACATGTTTATACATGGTAAGTATAACTACTGGTTAATAGATTAAGTCCCATATATATATATATATATATATATATATATATATATATAATATATATATATATATATATAACCGATGTGGCTTTTTATTATATATATTTATGTATGTATGTATGTATGTATATTCAGCTCTGCCAATAAAATGCCTTAATAGTAAACCTATTACTTACAAATATGGACTTTGAATGAGAGGTTTATTTTGTTGTCCTTAATTTTTTGTTGTTTCAATAAATTTACTTATTGATAAAATATAATTATCAAGGAAGGGATCCCTTTTATCAGCATTTACATTTTGGCCGACTCGTTATAATTAAATATTTTTTTACATTTAGCCTTCATCTGATGACATATTTGGCTCTGACCTCTTTTCATCAAGCACTGTTACCAATTCTGAACCAGTTCCATCTGTAACATTATCAACCCAAACATCCTCAAAGATGGTAAACCCTTTGGATCTATTTAGTGTACCTACCCTACCTGCCGCACCTGTCATTGGGAATCTCAGTAAGTACATCACATTGATTTAGATTTTGTGTTTTATGAGTTTATACTAGACTTTTTTTAAGCAAAATTGGGTTTTGTTTAGTTAATTGATCTACAGGTTTATCATTGGACAAAGCACAACTCTAGCCAATTCTTCATAATTTTGTAGAGTGGCCGCTAATGTTTGTCAGTGTGCATGATACCAGAATTGAATAGCGCTGCTGCATCTCTAATTTTAAAATTCTGCTTTGCTGAAGATATTGTGATAATTGTGATTACTACCAAGATTTCAGGAGAATAATAGGAGAATATTAAATAAAATAATGGGTGATGGGTGGTTTTGTATGGTGGATTGTTTCAAAGTGTTAACGTGATTAACGTGATGTGATAGTTGCCATTTAAAAAGAAAGGAATACAACGAGGATTAAAATAATGCTTCATTTCCCATATATATGTCGTGTTCTTCCAGCAAGGTGATTTACTGTGTTTAAAATATTTAAACATATAGTTAGGTTTTATTCATTGTAGATTCAGGAAACAAATTGCATGTTTTAATTAATCTTTGAGTAGCAGTCATCAATTAATATATGACAATTTATTATTTCATATTTGCAGGTACTCTACCAGTGCATTCATCTCAAACACAATGGAACCCTCATTTAGGTTTTAATCAACCAGCAGTCACTCTTGCTAACCCAGCAGTTGGAGCGCAGACTGTTTTTAATCCTCCTAATGTTCTTGCACCTCCACCAGCCATGGGATCTTGGAATCAACCAACCAATTTTATAGCACCACCACCCGTGCAGAATACAGCCTTATGGAATCAGCCAGTATCACTACAGCCGCATGGGTGGCCTCAACCTCAAAACAAAGGCAACCCTTTCCAGGTCAACACGTTTGCACCAACACCACCAACTTTATCTCCTGGATTCATGCAACCAGGTTCGGTTCTTGCAACTCCTCCTCAACCACCGCCCAGACCAGCACCTCAGAAGGAGACACCTAAGAAAGAATGTGACGCTTTTACAGCTCTAGATCCACTCGGTGAAAAAGAAAAGAAAAATGTGAAGGAAATGTTTAAAGACTACCAATTGATAAAGCCCCCAGCTGTTCCTGCAAGACGTGGAGGACATCAGCAGAACAACGGCAACACATCTGGAGCATTTTCTGATTACTTTAATAGCAAAGTGGGAATTCCTCAAGAGAGTGCTGATCATGATGACTATGACATTAAGCAGCTTTCTTCTAAAACTGATGGTAACGTTCCTAAATAACTATTACAATAAAACGTTTGCAATGTTACTTATTTACTAGTACCTTGCTGTGGAGCATATTTATTTATAGGAGTTGGGACTAAAGTTTCTGCCAAGTTCC
Source organism: Spea multiplicata (assembly GCA_009364415.1). NCBI lineage: Eukaryota > Metazoa > Chordata > Amphibia > Anura > Pelobatidae > Spea > Spea multiplicata. Next base: position 13,613 of record VKOC01020851.1, on the reverse strand, counting down.
GCTCATTATTATAATTCCCATTGAAGTATTTGAAAATGGTTAAATTCTTTGTGAATAATTGAGATTTGTCTGCTGAGTGGCAGAAATGTGTTGCTGCCTAGCTTAACATATAAAACCAGTGGCTAACCTGTATCAGTGAAAACGATCCAGCTCACGTCTTGCTGTGTACCAGCAGAAACCCAAGGAACCAGACATGATGTCATATTTTAAAACCCTCATTCTTTGCGTAGGACCACACTTCTCAAACACTTTGTCAGTGGGAGAAAACCCTATGCCATATACTAAACAAACACCTTTAGTGATGGAAGTAACTGATAAACATGTGCTTATGTATATTAGATTATTAAATTATTTTCACCTTGTTGTTAATAGAACCTCCAAGACCTGCCCCAAGGATACAATCGCTACCAGTGTCCAAACATACAGAAAGCTTGTTTGATAACCCGTTTGGATCAGATTCTTTCAATATCGCCTCACAGACTTCTGTAAGTATATATTTTTTTTTTCTTTAGTAGCCATAGCTTTTTAATTATTAACTATTTCCTGAAATTCTCATGCTGGGAGCGTCCTGGCTGTAGTACATGAAATTACAGGTTGTAAGACGGTACATGTTGTCATAGTTTAGGCTATTATATTTTGAGCAAGGTGAACCAGTATAGGTTAAAGCTAAACTTATACCATTCCGAGAGAGCGTGTGATATCACAAGCGTGACATCACATGCTTAATGTTTTCTATAACATGAATGATTTGGGCATTGCACAGGCATCTGCTGGGTCCAGGAAAATTCAGCACCCGTGGTATGGGTTTAGGGTCTTTGTAATGATTAAGATGGCACAATTGTGACTGCCATATGCAATACTAGCTATAACTGTTATATTAAAAGTGTGCTTCTATTTCCCATTTTTAGAAAATAACTCAGTTAACTTCATCTGATCCATTTGGTGATCCATTTGGAAATCCATTTGCGTAAAGAAAATATGTACTGTGTGTAAGTAATTGTTTAATTTATTTTTAACTGTTTGTGTATATTACAAGTATTAGTCTTGGCTTTTTAAAAAAAAATAGCCAAGCAAGGCTTATTTAGGCACTTCATTTTTTTTTCCATATAAGACATTTAAATTTTAAATATTGAATACAAATCTACTAAATATTATAACTTATCCAAACAGTTTTAACATATGTCTGTTGAATTAAACATGGGTCAGTTTTAAACAAAGAAAGAAAAAAAGATATTATGAGGCTCCATAACTCTGCCGAATGCTTTTACCCCATGAATCGGTATACCGTAGGCCATCTCTGTTCTTCTTCTTATGACGATACATAGATGATCTCTACAAAAATATGATCTCTACATTGCTTGTAGAACAAAATACCTTAACCTGCATATACATACAGATTGTATAAACAGTTAATTATTATATGTATACCCCTACCCTGCTGGATTATATACCCTGTTCATCATAGAAACATAAGTAACAATTTATTTTTTGTTTGTATTCCAGCTATGGAGAGATTGACAATAATGCGGAAGAAGTAACTCCATGGCACCATGTTTCCTTTTTTTGTCTTCTGTTCATCACGGTTAATGATATATTTGCACTGGTTCTACAAATTGTCAATGTAGTGTTTCCCGAATAATTGACATTTAATTCTAACCAAAAAGAAAAAAACAGATCTCTCTAAAAAAGATGGTTTAATATATAATATTTTGTCTGCCCTGATTTGGTAATCAACACTTTTAGGTTTTACGAATAGGGACAACATAACCCACTGGAATCTCGGCATAGAAAATCGATACCAATTTTCTCCGAGTAATAGTGTGTTTCAAGATTATCCCCATGATCCTTGGGAACATAAACTATTGTTAAACTTTACCATGTGAAATATGTATGACGAGTCATCAGCTGTATTCACAAATTCTTTCAAACTAGCTTTTTTCTGGTTTTAGAGAACTTGTATGGATTTCTTGTTCATTTCTTGTTCATATTTGACCATACTTTGGAACTTGATAGATAATCTGGCCTAGAGAAGAAGGTGGGTTACCAAATAAAAAGCCAATGCCCCACCCCAAGATCACAAAGTTGTCCAAGAGACCTAGTAGTCAGCTTTTTATACATCCAAAGACTCACGGAAATAGGGACCCCATGTAGTGGCATGTTTATGACCAGTACAAAGCTTCTTCTAGAAACCTAAAAAATATTACTGTTATTAGAATTGTGATTTTCTTAAAACAAAGAGCAAGATAAGAGCATTTGTGTTTGACTTGTCATTTAATTTGCCTATGCAATTCCTCACTAAATGTGGATCATCATGATGTCTATGTAGTTCAAGTATATACCTCAATGTGACGCATTACAGGATTAAAGGAAATGGAGAAGAACAGCACACCCCCTTCCTGCAAGATTTTGTGATTGCCGAGTCTGGGAATAAGTGTTATCGTCCAAACAAACATCAACAATGTCACCAATAAATGATTTGCTCACCACCCGACAGCCTTTTTTGGATTCTTGATAGAAGCTGAAGCTTTGTTTTGAGAGACCTACAGAACAATGGGTACCATTTTTAATGCTAATACTACATGATATTATACGGACCCTTTATTTTGAAAACAGGGTGTGGAAATAATATTTAAGCTGGTGTTGGACCAGCCTCCTTTACCAATACTCCACACAATGGACACCGACTGCTTTTCAAGAATATGATGGAAGACTTTGTATTGACTTCAATGTGTACTATTACCAAATGTAACAAATGCTACTCTTTTTTTTTAGTAGCTTCTTTTTATAGTTGATCTGGTATCAGCTCAAAAACACAGCTGAAGACGTTCGTTTGCTAATTGCAGAATCAATTATTTTTCATCAATTAGTTTGATTATGAACTAGTTATTAACTTGAGATCAATCATTTACACTTTCTAAACTGGAAATATTTTAATTTTAAAAGTGATTTGCCAAGCAGGTTCTGAGTGATCATCTATATACCTATGTTATAAATGCACTTTTTTTGTAAAAGGAAACCAATCCAGTGATATTTTAATTACCTTTTGCTCTTTCGAACTGGATCTGAAATATACTTTGTAATCTTACATTAGCCTCTGAAATGTCTGTATAAACTCAAATGTTGTTCCGTATACAATGTATTCAAATATACAACTATGTATATCATATATATGTGTTTTATGTTGTCTGTTGAGGTATTGGGAATCAGTGGTAGATGGTAGAAATATTTTATTATACCACAATGAAAGTATACAAATAAGAAAGATGCATCTAGAAAAGCATTCCTGAGTTTCTTTGTAACATTTATTTGTAGCAATTTCAAGGATGTAATGAAAACAATCTTGTCTTGGTCTTATTATAAAGATAATGACCCAGACTAAACACCAATTGAGATCAAGGCAATTGAAGAATTAAAATGTGTCCAGATCCCCTTGATACAAACCAAACTACCGCCTTAACAGCCATATTTCAAATCCTACATTTTCATCACATATATACATACACAAGTATTAATTGGATGTGTCAAAAATATAAAATTATATTTGCCTGCATTTAATTATTTTGAAATATAAAAAGGTGCTAACATTACCAGTTTTTTTAAAACCCTTTATTACTGTCAGATATTTATATATATTTATTTAACTTTTGACCTTTGTGCAGGATTAGTACAGTCTGTATATCAATCTTCATTGCCAAAAGTCCTCTTTTAATTAACATAGATACATTCATAGCAAAGTGTACGATATAACTTCCGATGTAATCATTTAAGAGAGACTCATGGTATGAATGTGATAAAAAAAATATCATATCAGAAAACCCTTACAGTACTGACGCCTTTTTACTTTTTAAAGTAAACGAAATCCAGACGGTAAATTTATATATACACATACTATATGGACAAAAGTAATGGGACACCTCTCCTAATTATTAAATGTAGGTGTTTCAGCCACACCCATTGCTAACAGGTGTAAAAAAACCAAGCACATAGACCACCATCTCCATAGACAAACACTGGCAGTGGAATGGGACGTACTGGAAAGCTCAGTGAGTTTAAAGGTCAGTCGGTGTCCATCCTGCTAGATTTGCCTCAGTCCATTGTAATTGCTATTATTGTTAACTGGAAGCTTCCAAGAGTAACAACAGCTCAGCCACGAAGCAGTAGACTATGTACATACACAGAATAAGGCTACCGAGTGCTGAAGTATGTAGCATGTAAAAACATGGCAGTGTCATAGGTTGCAGCCTTTGCCACAAGTTAGAAATTTCTGCCCTTCTAGATCTGCCCCGGTGCACTGTAAATGCTATTATTGTGAAGTGGAAACAGCTCAGCCACAAAGCGGTAGATCACGCACACTCACAGAGCAGGGTTGTCAGGTGTGAAGTGAGATTCGTCACTCTACAGAACACCTTTCCACAACTCCAGAGTCCCTTGGTTTACACCACTCGATCCAACACTTGGCATTGTACTTGTTTATGTGAGGCTTGTATACAGTTGCTCGGCCATGGCAACTTCCTGCTGTACAGTTTTTGTGCTGATATTAGTGCCACTATTCAGCTATGGAATCAGCAGATGGTGGTGACTTTTATACATCATATGCCTCAGCACTTGGTGACCCCTCTCTGTGACTTTATGTGGCCTTGCTGCTGTTCCTTAACACTTTTCACTTTCCAATAATACCAGTTGGACGTGGAATATCTGGCAAGGAGGAAATTTCACGGACCGACTTATTGCAAAGATGGTATCCTATTGCAGTCCCACGCTTCAATTCACTGAGCTCTTCAGAACGACCCATTTTGTTCACAAATGTCTGTTAATGCAAACTGCATGGCTAGATGATTGATTTTATACACCTGTGGTAATGGGTCTGGATGGAAAAAAATAATTTAAGCCTATTTCTTTCACTCTGTACAGTAACCTTTTATGAGGAACTGTACAGTGGCGTTACTAGGGTGTGCGGCGAGTGGGGACCGCACTAAGCGACACCTTCAGCAAGGGTGGAGGAGATTTTGAGGAAAAGAGAGAGAATGAGAAAAAGGAAAGATGGGAGATACGGGCAGGCATTTGTAAGGGTAGTGTGCCTAGATATTAAAGTCTATCCATTACAATTACTGCTTTGGGCCTAAAGAGCATAGAATGGATAAAGGGTGAGCCTGAGAGGAGCTATGAGCGTCATCTAGGTGCCGGGTAAATCTGGTGGATTAAATTTGGGCAAGTCCTGTGTCTGTGTGTAATCGGGGATATACACTGGTTGTCAACAAACCTAGTGATGCCACTGGAACTGTATCAAATGTTTCAGCATGAAAAGACCCTGAAAGATCCTGGTCTACATTTTTTCTCAACTCTTCATAGAGTGTGGCTGACTCTCCCAATGATGTTATTGGACAAAATGTGTTTCTGAATATTATTCCTTAGTAAATTCAAATAATCCCCCCACTGCAAACGTCAGGTCTGTAATTACCTGGCTGAGCTTGAACACCTTTTTGAATATTGGTACCACTTCTGCTTTAATGCATTTTAAAAAAAAATTGCTTTTGGGTTTGTCTTGCTGTCATCAGCTATCATTTTCTCATTATCTACTTCAGCCATTCTGATTGCCTTTTACATTTTTTGTTACATCTTTATATTTTAATTAAATGATGCTGATCCTTTGATTTACACGCTTTAAAAGCCAATTTGTTCCTTATTTCCAGGCTATCTGCTCTATTAAGCCACTTTGGTTTCCCAAAAACTGCCTTTACAAAATAACATTAAATCTTCAGATATATTGATATATAAGGGTAATACGTTAAACATTTATTGTATCCATTTACAAGTTCATGAAAAACATCCAAAACCAGACATGGCCATAGAACTCTGGTTTCAGTGTTTCCAATGCCATTATCAAAGTGTTCACATACCAAAACACCTATATTAAGGGGATAGGCCTCACTCACTAATTAAATACCTTGCTAGCATGTTATAATATATTATAACACTGACCAGTTTAATTCCCTGTTGAGTCCTGTTGTATGTAATGCATTAAGCTCCAGGATCCAGAATCCTTTTTTTTAACCCCTTAATGACAAAGCATTGTTTTCAATGGGTTTAGGGGCCGCCCATTGTCCTTAAGGGGTTAATAATTGTGAGGTCTTTCTATCACCTTTCTAGACATGCTCTGTCTGTGAAGCATGAAGCTATGATAAGCTAAGTAACACTTGTGTCTTTCTACGTGCTTAATATACCATTTCTCACATTATTTCAATTAACATGTCCCTAGTGGAACAGAATAATTACCGTATTTATCGGCGTATAACACGCACTTTTTTAACTAAAATCTGAAGCTGAAACCCTACCTGCGTGTTATACGCCGATAAATCCGGGGTCGCAGGGGTCGCAACTGAGGCAGGCGGCGGCGGCGTCCGCCAGCAGAGGAGTCCTGGATTTCTGAGTCCTGGATTTCTGCAGGCAGGGGGGCCCAAGGGGTGGCCGAGCGGCTTGCCTGAAGAGACCGCTCGGCCACTCTCGGGCCCCCCTGCCTGACAGATATCCAGGAATCCTTTGCCGGCGGCCGCCGCCGCCTGCCTCAGCGCTTCAACTCCTGTGTTGGAAGCGTTTGTCTCGGGTGCCGGCGCTTTACGCTGGGCGCCGGCATATGACGTCAGACGCCGGCGCTCAGCAAACGCCTCACGCTTCCAACACAGGAGTTGAAGGTAAGTGGACCGGGGGGGGGGGGGAGATCCTGAGAGGGGGGTTAGGGAGGGACGAGGGCAGATACTGAGAAGGGGGGGTTAGGGAGGGAGGTCTGTGTGTGTGTCTTCAGCTGATGTGTGTGTCTTACTTGTGTGTGTGTCTTACTGTGTGTGTCTTACTGTGTGTGTCTTACTGTGTTCATAGCTTCCAAGTTAAAATTATTTTTTCTTAAATTTCCTTGTTAAAATGGGGGTGCGTGTTATACACCGATAAATACGGTACTTAATGACGTAGCCTTCTTGTAGGGATCCTGCTAAAGAATAAGTTTCCCAGGGTCCATACATTTAGTATACATTATCTCACAAAAGGGAGTACACCCCTCACATTTTTGTAAATATTTTATTATATCTTTTCATGTGGCAACACTGAAGAAATGATACTCTGCTACAATGTAAAGTAGTGAGTGTACAGCTTGTATAACAGTGTACATTTATACAAAATAACTCAACACACAGCCATTAATGTCTAAACCATGGCAACAAAAGTGAGTACAGCCATAAGTTGAAATGTCCAAATTGGGCCCAAAGAGTCAATATTTTGTGTGGCCACCGTTATTTTCCAGCACTGCCTTAACCCTCTTGGGCATGGAGTTCACATGTTGCCAATGGAGTCCTCTTCCACTACTCCATGACAACATCACTGAGCTGGTGGATGTTAGAGACCTTGTGCTCACCCACCTGCTGTTGATGCCCCACAGATGCTCAATAGGGTTTAGGTCTGGAGACATGCTTGGCCAGTCTATCACCTTTACCCTCAGCATCTTTAGCAAGGCAGTGGTCATCTTTGAGGTGTGTCTGAGGTCGTTATGTTGCCCTGCAGCCCAGTCTCTGAAGGGAGGGGATCATGCTCTGTTTCAGTATGTCACAGTACATTTTGGCATTCATGGTTCCCTCAATGAACTGTAGCTCCCCAGTGCTGGCAGCACTCATGCAGGCCCAGACCATGACACTCCCGCAACCATGCTTGACTGTAGGCCAGACACGCTTGTCTTTGTACTCCTCACCTGGTTGCCACCACACATGCTTGACACCATCTGAACCAAATGAGTTTATCTTGGTCTCATCAGACCACAGGGCATAGTTCCAGTAATTCATGTCTTTAGTCTGCTTGTCTTCAGCAAACTGTTTGCGGGCTTTCTTGGGCATCATGTTTAGAAAAGGCTTTCTTCTGGGACAACAGCCATGCAGACCAATTTGATGCAGTGTGCGGTGTATGGTCTGAGCACTGACAGGCTGACCCCTACCCCTTCAACCTCTGCAGCAACGCTGGCAGCACTCATACGTCTATTTTCCAAAGACAACCTCTGGATATGACGCTGAGCACGTGCACTCAACTTCTTTGGTCGACCATGGCGAGGCCTGATCTGAGTGTTTTCAGATCCTCAGAGAGTTCTTTGCCATGAGGTGCCATGTTGAACTTCCAGTGACCAGTATGAGAGAATGTGAGAGCGATAACACCAAATTTAACACACCTGCTCCCCATTCACACCTGAGACCTTGTAACACTAACGAGTCACATGACACTTGGGAGGGGGAAAAAAATTGCTAATTGGGCCCAATTTCGACATTTCCACTTAGGGGTGTACTCGCTTTTGTTCCCATGGTTTAGAGATTTATGGCTGTGTGTTGAGTTATTTTGGTGGGGAAAACCAAATTTACACATATACAGGCTGTGCACTCAGTACTTTATATTGTAGCAGGGAGTCATTTCTTCAGTGTTGTCACATGAAAAGATAGTCACAAAAATAAAATATTCACAAAAAATAGTTTACTTTAAGCTTCTATTATAATGTGGTCCATACCTTTATTCCCATTTTTAGGGTAAATCAATATTTATTGAAATTTTCAAGTTTTCAAGGGTGCAGGGATACAGAAAGGAAAAATCGGGGAAGGGAAATTAGGGAACACAGGCACCAATACCGCATTCAAGAGGTTACAGCAGTCGGCATACAGTAGCACAATAACTCGGGAAATCAACAAGAATGCGAGGCACAGCCGCAGCATTCCATACGAGCAGAGTCACGGCGTCCCAACTCACGCAGTAGGCAGGTAGCAGCCGTACATCAGCACAGCATAGAACGCGCGACGACAGAAAAACAAGTTTTAGGAGCACACTAGTGAAAACTGACAGGGAACGTGATGAGGCGACATCCCCACGAAACAAATAGGACAAGGTATATCGGCAGATCACATAGGAGAATACGGAACACGGCCAGGTGCAGGATCTCCCAAAAGGAGGGGGAAAGGGGGAGGAGTGAGGAGGAAGGAGGGGGGGTATGAGGTATGCGGAAGGAGGGAGGAGGGACGTGGAAGATGGAGGAGGAAGGGAAGAAAAAAAAAAAAAAAACGGGGTTGGGGGGGGATGGTGGGAAGGCCCAGTTAGAATGTGCGACGTTCACACAGGAGGCTCTTCAAATAAGGAGCTGACCGGAGAATCAGAAAGGAGCCGCATCCAATAGAACCAGGTGCGCAGGTGCTTAGCTGTCGCATCCGAGGCGGAACACAGTGGGTTTGCTATTAATGCTACAATAGTATGTACCAAACATGGGATTGGCTGACACAGGAAAAAGCAATACAATTGCTAAGTAAACTTAAAATAGATAAAGCCCCAGTGCCAGATGGTATACATCCATAGTGAACTTAGTGAACCAAGACAAAGCCAGACCAATGCTTTTGATCTTCAATGATGAGCGCTTGACTGTTATGGTGTCAAAAAACTAGCATACAGCAGAAGTGGTGCCAATATTCAAAATCTCAGCCAGGTAACCAGAGACCTGTGAGTCTGATATATGTGGTTGGGATGCTTCATGGAGAATAATATTAAGAAATACATTTTGTCAAATAACATCATTAATACGAGTCAACGCAGTTTTATCAAGTACAGATCATGTCAGACTTAGTTAATTGTATTCTATGAAGTGGAATATATATATATATAGATAAGGATCTTTGAGTGGATTTGATTGATTTGGATTTTGCAAAAGCATTTGATGTGGTTCCTCATAAAAGGTTACTGTATAAATTAAAGCAATTAGGCTAAGGCGATATTGTCTGCATCTGAATTGAAAATTGAGTTAAAAAAAATTATTAATAGTATGTATATATATATATATGCATTAGAACATTGTATTTATCTTGTGAGATCTGTAACTGTTGTTCCAACTAACCTTCTCACTATGTACAAACAAAGTTATATACTCAGAATTACATACAATTCATCATCACATATTAATAGCAATTATATTTTTACATTTTACTCATTAGGAATCTTCTTTTGTTTTAGCCAGCTTTCCACCATTTCTGGGGAGTTAAAGTGAAATGTAGAGTCTTTCCATGTTATTCGAAGGAAAACCCCAAGTGCATCTAATTTGGTTGAGCCTCTAGATTCCTAAAACAGACATAAATCCTCTTTGCCATTTCCTAGTCTGATACGAAAGATCCTGTAAGACCATAACGTCCTTGTACTTTTCTGCTACACCTTTTTTTCCTCAAATTACTCTCATTAGATTATCTTTTACTTGGATAGAGTGGAACTTTTCTGTAAAGTTTCTGTACTTCCCCTTGGTTTGGGGATACGGCTATATCCTTTAATTACATTTTCTAGGGATTTGACTTCTATTCCCCATTCCTTTGGGTAGTCGAGTAAGTATACTCCAAGCGCCTCTTGGGATATTTCCTCTAGTATATTTCTAAATCTCACGTTGCTCCTCCTAGATCTGTCTTCCAGTTCTCTCAGTTTTAATTCTAGTTGGTCGATTCTCTTAGTAGTTTCCTGTTGGTTTTCATCAAGATTGGAACAAAGTGAGTCCATTTCTGTCACTTTTCTCTCTATTATCGTAATTTTGGTAGAGAGATTTTTAATCTCTCCACTAATAGTCTCTGAACTTTTACCTATTTCCTCTTTGATAATTTTAGCAAGGAATCTAGTTTGTCGGTCAGTGTCAGGAACACGGTGGAAGCCGGTGAGGTCTCGCCCGGCGACACGCCGAGCGCCAGCGTCGACCACGTGTCCGTCGGGTCCCTAACGGCGGCGAAGTCGCCGGCGAGTCCCGCCGGGCAACCGTAATCTCAACCGCCGCGACACGGCATCCCGTGCCGCAGGCGGCGTCCGGTCTCCGTTGCGGCGGCAGCCGCACACGGCAGACCCCTGGAATAACAGTATGGCGGGGGGGCGGGTCCTGCGGTCTCAGACCGCTGCTGGCAGCCAAGGGGGGCGTGTCCTGCAGTCCCAAACCTCTACTGACAGCCAGGAGAGGCGTGTCCTGCGGTCTAACCGCAGATGGGAGGGATTAGGGACTAATTGACAGCTAATGAGAGGAGGGGTTAGAGGAGGAGTAACAATTAGGAGGGCTATTTAAACCTGCAACCCTGTACCTTCAGTACTTGGTTGTTCAAGTTCCCTACCGGATTCCTATACCCTGTATATCGGCTGGATTTCTGGACTTTGTTTTTGGATTACCCTTGTTGTACTGCGAACCTTCTGATTGATTACACAGACTTTTGACCCTTGGCTGTTTACTGGACTTTGTGTATTTGGATTGCCCTTTTCTTACTCCCTTGCACCCGGTGTCTCTCTGCGCTGTGCTCCGATCCCACCTCAACCTTGACATAACCAAGTCATATGGAGCCTGCAGGAGTCACCGACGCCTTCATGACGCTCACGCAGCAGATCGCAACATTGGCTCACACCATGCAAGGGCTGCATGATAATCAACAGACCTTGCAAGCCCAGGTGCAAGCCCTACAAGCAGCTCCCATAGCAGCGGCTCCACCTGCACCTCCTGTCCCTCCTCCTATTGCTGACGCCATAGCCGCTCAGGCACCTGACCCCTACGTACCGCTCCCTGACCGGTTCGCTGGGGACCGCTCCAAGTACAAAGCGTTTATTACCTCTTGTGAATTACTGTTTGCCCTTAAACCCAGGGCCTATGCCACGGATTACGTCAAAGTGAGAACCGTCATTGCTTTACTCACCGGAGCCCCTATGTCTTGGGCTCACCACCTTCTGCAGGTGGAACACTCGTCCTTGAATAACTGGGATGACTTCCGACGCTCTATGGATGCCTTATATGACGACCCTCACAGAACCGCCACAGCGGAGACCGCTCTGAGAGTCCTTAAGCAAGGAAGGAGGCCTGTGGAGGAATACGTAGCGGAATTCCGTGGGTTGGCTGTGGAGACTCAATGGAATGAACCAGCCCTTGTGCATCAGTTTCGCCTGGGTCTTTCTGAACAATTGAAAGACGAATTAGCCAGAGTAGGCATACCAGAGACCCTGGAGGATCTGACTCAACTGGTGACACAGATGGACAGGCGCTTTCGGGAACGGCGTTCGGAACGGTCCGCCAACGTCGGTCCTCCTCGCCCAATGCCTTTTTTCCATGCTGCTCCTGCCTCCGCTCCAACAATGACAGAGGAACCCATGATGATAGGCATGACTCGTGGGCCATTACCTGAAGCAGAAAAAGAAAGATGGAAGAAAGCTAACCTCTGCCTCTACTGCGGAGGTCCGGGCCACACTTCCTACCAGTGCCCTGCCTTGGCCTCCAGAGGTAAGAGTTCTCCACCTGTGTATCCTGTATTGTTTGGGGGCCTGTCTAGCCACTTATCCATCCCTGTCTCATTACAGTGGGACGGAAAAAGGATCCAGCAGAAGGCCATCATTGACTCCGGAGCCAGCGAATGCTTCATGGACCTTGCGCTGGCACGTGCTTCAGGTCTCCCAACCCGATCCAAGGCACAACCACTCACGATCCATCTCGTGGATGGCACCCCTATGAAGTCAGGCCCAGTAACCAACGAAACCATACCGGTCTCCCTCACCATCGGGACCGGACACCAAGAGACTCTATGTTTCAACCTGGCGCCATCTCCTTTGTTTCCCATAATCCTGGTGTTACCGTGGCTTCGCCGTCACAACCAATGTATTGACTGGACTGCTGGTGCGTTGACTTTCTCCTCCTCACACTAGGACTACGCTAAGGTCTTTGATAAAAAGGAAGCGGAACAATTACCACCTCATAGAACATATGACTGTCCGATTGATTTGATTCCGGGTGCCGCTATTCCCTTCGGGAGGATATTCCCCCTGTCTGAACCGGAACTCAAGGTCTTGAAGGACTATATTGAAAGTAGTGTACGTAAGGGCTTCATTAGGCCTTCAACGTCACCTGGGGGTGCTGGAATTTTTTTTTTGGTTAAGAAAGACGGTGGAGTTAGACCATGTGTGGATTATCGTGCACTGAATAAAATCACCATTAAAAACAAATACCCGCTTCCTCTCATACCTGAGCTGATGGATAGGCTACGTGGGGCGTGTATCTACAGCAAGATCGACCTGTTAGGGGCTTATAATTTAGTACGCATAAGGAGGGGGGATGAATGGAAAACGGCCTTTCGTTCCCGCTATGGTCATTACGAATACAGGGTCATGCCATTTGGCCTTTGTAACGCGCCCGCCACGTTCCAGCATTTCCTCCATGACATATTTCGGGATTTATTGGATACCTGCGTAATCATATACCTAGACGACATCCTTGTGTACTCCTCGTCTTTGATGGAACACCGGAAACACGTACGACAGGTCTTGAACCGCCTACAGGAGAACCAACTGTACGCAAAGTTGGAGAAATGCACCTTTGAAACAACAAGGATTGAATACCTTGGTTTCATCATAACCCCTGGTCACATTGAAATGGACCCCAAAAAAGTAGAAGCCATATTGCAATGGCCCACTCCAACATCGGTCAAAGCCGTACAGAGGTTTGTGGGTTTCGCCAACTATTACAGGCGGTTCATCAACAGCTTCTCCCGTATCATCCGCCCTATCACACAGTTGACCACCAAACAGAACCGTTTTCAGTGGACACCACAAGCACAACATGC
>VKOC01020850.1:0-35144 GCA_009364415.1 Spea multiplicata | reverse complement strand
ATTATAGGAAAACATAGCTTTTCATCTAGCCATTAAGTTGCATACAAACGACATATGGATTTAAGGCTAGTGGACCAGTCACCGGTACATTCTTTCTATCATGGGGTTACCCACAAAGAACAAAGATGTAATTCTGCCAAAATTACTTACTAATAGACTCTGAAGAACCATACCTTCCCATCACTTTGATATTCTTCTTGAAATGGTAATGTAATCAAAGTCTCTGGAGCCCCCGTCCATCTCATTTTATTTTACACAGCCACTTGCAAAAAATTATTCTAGTTGTTCTCTCAAGGGTTCTTCTACTTCCACATTTTGTCCGTTGCCTGCGGGGAATGACTCACCTAATTCTAAAAATTGTTATAGAGCACTGATTTGAATCTACCGTGATTAATCTATCACGAGTAATATAACACTTCATATGAAAGTGCACCATTATGGTTTATAAATGACATAATATTGGATTATGCAGCGGTTTATGGAAGGCTGACAAAAGGGATGTTTTAAGGAATTTTAGTAATTATTGATTATTATTTAAAGGGTATGCTTTTCTGACAAATCATTGGGAAAACATAGTCAAAACATATTAGTCCTTGCATTTGGTAAAAGTAAGAAACGCAATTGAAGCCTTGACGTCACCATCAATATAGAATAAGTTTGATGCTATATAAGTAATGCTATAAATGGTATTTTACTTAAGCAATCATATTGACACAATTCTTCATTAAGTTGTAATCACTTGCCTTTGGTTTATAATATCACAGGTATCTAGAGTATGGAAGATCATCAATGGGTTATTATCACTGGCTTTAGATACTATGTGATATATATATATACATACAGCATACTGTGTATAACTGTATCGAGCCCAATATAAATACACATATTCTATACGCTCATATATTCTATACGTTGGACTGGGGAAGAAAAGCCAACTTGGCACTTTAAGACCAGTAGTCGCTTAATGGCATATGTATGAAGGCCAAATACCTGCAGTAAATGCCAATAGTTCCACAACAAGGTATATTTATTGAATAAACCACGTGTGCTCGCAAGAAACGGTAACGATCCAGCTCCTAAAACAGTATACCCTACGGCCACAAAAGAACCACCTCCTTCAGCCCGTATTTTCCTTTTTGAACAGTGAACCCAACAATCCTTGAACGTAGAGCAGGGGATATCCATCTATTTTGGCACGGCAAATTCGACTAGTTGCCAGCTGTCCTGATTGGATCCGAACAGTCCCAACAGTGGGAATCATGTCCACTGGCAGGACTGAAGAGGGCGTCCGATTTGGTGTGAAATGGGCCTATATAGTATGTGTTGGTACAGCGTTACAACGATGCCATGGGGTGAAGATCAAAATGATTATTATTGATTGTTTTATATAGCGCCGTCACATTCCGCAGAGCTGTACAATGGGAAAATGGGACATAACAAGTAGTATATAACATAAGATTTCGACAAGAGGAAAAGGAGGGCACTGCTCTCACAATCTAGAGTTAATTAGAGATCTAATATACTGTTTATCACAAATAATATTATGAATCCCTTAGTCGTCAGGCTGTATTCCGTGTACAAGCAAAGGACGCGTCGGAGGCCTCTAATGTCCATTTAATAGATTCCCATCAGAAGATGTCCTCAGGCCAGTAATTATCTGTTCACCACAAGCCTCTGTGTCATGTGTCGCTAATTAAGCAGGGCTCTTCCACCGTATGATTCATGTACACGGATCAGATCTTTTATTCCTATTTTGTGGACAGAGAAAAAAAAACCTAATATGTAATAATACCTTTTAGGGGCAAATATGTTGAACGTTCGCTTTCTTTACATCTGTGTAAATAAATGGGAAGTGGGTAGTAACATCTGCATTAAGCAAAAATTATGCGCGAATCGGAGGGGCGCGTAATTTGCTTCTTCCCTTTCTGGTATAGATTGGGTTAAATTGAATTAGTAAAGGGTCTGCTCCTGTATTGTACTCAAAGGCAATAAAAATGTATGATTTCCTTTCAGAAGCATGACTTTTTAGAGGAAATCAGAGGCCTTGGGGTTTAATTAAAAAGCACCCAATTTGAGTAAAGCCAATCACAGCTTGGGTTGGGTTGGGGAGATCCATATGGTCCCCAACAGTGATCTGCGGGCTCCTCATCATCACAAGGACCGTGGGCTTTATTATTGATCTAATCCAGAGATGCCCTAAAAAGTAACCTTTTGATAAACAATCCAAAAGATTGCATATACCGACTGTTTCTAAGGAAACCATTACTTATGAGAAGGTAAAGCTATACTGAAATAAGGCACCCGCATCCCCGGCTGAGGATGATGAGGCAGCCCTGGCACATAGAGGCTGCTGACGGCTGGATATGAGAGGGCGCACGTTATGGCCGAGCACATCCAGCCGGTGGCTGCACACTGTGCCGCAGCAGCAGATCGGATGCGCATGGAGCCATAGGGGTTAGTAGCCCACTGGCCATTTGCCTGGTGTGCCAGATGACCCGTCCAGGCCCACCTGCCTGCCTTCAAGGAGGAAGGCACACACACTCAGATATCACTAAATCAGAGTAGAATATGCCAGATCCCAGCTGTCTGAACCCTGAAAATCTACTCATTGGACCCTACAAATTCTGAGGTTCAAGATCTCAGCCTGAGAGTTGGAATGAGGCGAGTGATTTAAACATTTGTAACATTTTTTTCTACACTGAGGCATCACTTTTATTTTAAATAAATTCATAACACTCTTGTCTTTCTCTTAGGGACACCCCAGGGGTGGCCAAGGATTTAAAGCCCACCCTGCCTCCAGAACACGCCTGGTCTTGCTGATACAGAATGATGAGAGTAATAATGTGATGAGAGTCTCACCAGCTCTTTACATGAGATTAGGATATTGAATGTTCTATCTGTAATCTTAATCTGCAACACCCCTGATTAAAAAAAATAAAAATCTGGCAGCCTGACCTATGCTAATGTCCCAAAGAGCTTACAATCGAGTGTGGGTGGAAAGAATGCTACAGGTTGACGTCCAAAGGCTGTCTAGTAGGTAACTCCCAATGAGAGAGTTCTGGGAGGGCAGAGAGAGCCCAGCCCAGCCCGAGACTGTCACACATTATCTGCACGGTGCCCACTGCACAGCTCCCAGCGACAGCTCAACATGTCCAGAGACACAGGGCAAGGGTGAGTCCCCCCAAAGGGTCATCACCTCTCACAGGGGCTCTGGGGTGGGGGGACACTGTCACATCGGGGACTCGAGGGTTAAACCCTGAACTGAGCAGTTCAATCCCCCCCCCTGGGCATTTTTGGGTTTGTTTTGTGTGTTTCCTGAATTATGATAGAAAGAAGAGAGCATGCCCCATCCCCCTAGCTCTCAAAGGGTTAAGGGGGCCACAGTTTAAGAGCTGTCACCCTTTCTGCCTATTCAGGACATGCGATCTGATCAGATGGAATTGTTATTTGACATTTGAAATAATGTTTTATTGAAGCGATGCTTTCTTTCCTATAGATTGTAAGCTCTTCTGGTCAGTATTCTCCAATCAGCTGATAGACTATAGCGCTGATCCCCATTCATGATTTAACGCATTTTTAATGCTTTTGCTCTCTCTGTAAGGGTTAAAGACCAGTTTTTTGCTCTGTTCTCCATTCTCTCGGGTATATGATTCATTGTGCTGCAGGTAGCCGTGAAATGATTTCTTTTTTTAGTGTTTATTTAACCCTCTGATGCTGGTGTTTGTATCTCCTTTACACAATGCAAAGGAACAAAGGAAAGTCGCATTTGTCTGTGAAGGATCCGTAACATATGTTTAGTGTCTCTGTAACGCAGCAATTACCTGGGTGTCACATTTAGGGAACATGCAGCTGTCACCCTGCAGTAAATACTGATACCAGGGGCATCCTGGGCACAGCTAGGAATTAACCCCTTCTTCTGTTATCATACCTGCTGGTGTTAAGTCATCCAAACTGGTAATTGGTATTCTAGGTTAAGTGGCTTACAACTCCCATCATGCCCATATCAATATGTAAGCAAAAAGACCATTTTCATGTTCCAGCTCTAAAGGACTGCAAATACCATTAGGGTAAGCCAGAATTGAAGCAGTTGGCCATGATCTGGGGTGCCATCTGCGGTTGAGCATTGTGAGAGTTGTATCCAAGATCCCGAAAATCAGAAGGTGGCTCATCAACAAGTTACAAAAGGGAACTCAATGGGGGATGGTGGCCCCGTCCATTATATGGTAGGGGTAGATTTTGTTACTCCATCCTCCAGTACCTGGCAGGTTAAAGAAGTGTCTTTAATGATTTGATCGCATTATTACATTAAGTTATGCCGTTTACAAAACAGTTGTAATAATTCTTTTAAGGCTACAGTATATGAGCCATATGTAATTTTACTCAGCCCAACACCATGACTCCTTATCATACCAGCTGCCCTAAATGATAGAATGGCTCAGTCTTAACCACCCTGCCTGATCTTCTGAGCAATCAAAGTCTATGGAGGAGCAGACTTCATTAGCATTGCCATAAAGAATCAGCCCAGTGTGGTGCTTGATCGGGAAAAAGTCAACCAAAATGTCACATGACTGACAACAATGGCCGCCTCCAGAGCTGTGGATACGTTTTCTCCAATGCTAAAACTTCCTGTTAACACTTGATGGGTACCTGCAGAAAAACCCCTGGGCACACATCCTTACGGAAGTATAAAAAGCTAAAGCAATCTCTAATCATCCCAATTCGTGCTAAATTAGTGCTAGATGTGGCATTATGATAGGTATTATGATGTTGAGACAATGTAACTATACAGCATTTTAAAAACATTTTATATGATACATTGTAAAACTTTGGTTAAACAGTTATAGTCGGTTACTGAAATTCAAGAAAGTGGGAGCTGAATCGTTTAGTTTGAGTAGCTCCGGAACTTTTGTGGAATTGGGTCATGGGGAGGAATAACAGTACTTGGTATTCTTTTTTTGCTGACAGAATCATTAATGTCTCATAGGATTCCGATTACTCTGATTCACCAGTAGGCATCGGATGGAAATTAGTATAGAATGGGTTCACTCTGTATATTGGAAACATGAAACCGTTAATGTGTTCTAGAAAATATTACAAAATCTGTAATGGACAAAATTCATCTTTTGGAAGTTTCTATTTTATTAAAATGTAAATATTGCTGAAAATATGTATTACTTTATGAATTTTCTGCATGAGCCAATGAGATTATCCTCATCTCTGAGCGGGATGGAAGTTATATATTTGGAATTTGTTTGATTGATCTAGAACTAAAAGCTACATGTCCCGGGCACATAAATAATGCCTTTCGAAAGGTTGGAGTCTCCGTTAATATTTATGCCTACAATTCACTGGCTCATAATTCTGGTATTGGCCTTATTCTTTTGAGGTTGTCAATGAATGTATTGCTTAATATGCATTGTGATATTTGTGACCATGCTATACAATATTAAATGTATTGTACTATGCACTGTACTATATGAGCTCCGCAGCATGAATTGCTATATAAGCCCTGCTCTATAGGTCATAATGTCAGGGTGATGACGTAAGACAAAATCTGCCCTAATTATACCAAACCCAGCCTTGATGACATATTATAGGCTATTCCTTGATGCCTTGGTATACTTTTATATCACGGTATGGAAGGACCATGTCCAAGATTTGCTCTCTAGGCATGGATAAGATATCTGAGTTCTTCCAGCTATTGCTGGACATTCAATAGGATCTCGATAATTAAGCATAATTGCATGGTATGTTGCTTGTTTCCGTTTTAGAAGGCAACGTATACATTTTAATATATAATGTCTTATACGTGTGTTGGCCATCTTTTCATTGCTGCCTATTGTGCAACCATAAATGATCATGCTTGGCCAAAATTATACTGTCTCCCTGGAAAGGTGGAAAGAACAGACCTTGGTTGCATCAGCGTAACACATCCCCTTTGTGACATTTCCATGAAGGAGCCGCTCCAGAAATCAGTAAACTTGATATTTTTTATATATATATATATATATACTGCGTGCTGTTTACCAAGGGCAGGAATAATAGCATTGCCACATGACAGTAGCCCAGTAACATTATCCTATTTCTCCCTGGTGTTAAAATCCAGCACACAGCGCAGATAGAATTTATTGTCAAACTGGATAAACTGGTTTTGGACAACTTTATGTGGGTAATAGAGCAGAACAGGCATGAGAGTTTGAACACGCTGGACTAGATTACTGGTAATACTCGATCTGTTCCTCTAAAGTGGAGACTGCCTGCCGAGTAATAAACCAAAGACACCATGTAACACCCAGGGCAGGCAGTCTGATGACTGCTTGTTTATTAGAGGTAAATAAGGCACAGAGCAGCCGCCGTAGGAGGCGACAATGTACCTGGCAGAGATGCCTTTTCCCGGCTGGTATGATACGGGGCACACCTGCTTAGTTCTCACACTTACACCTGCCACAGCTGCTTGCAGTCATCCATGTGGCGTGCCACCAAACGCCATTTTTAAAGGTCCATGGGCGTGTGTCAAGTCAGGACAATCGGAGGTGCTTCCTGTTTACCTTAACGCTTAAAGGAACAATTATGCTTTTATGAAATACATTCTGGTGTTTATTAGTATTTTTATTTTATAGCAGACAAGGAAAAATAGAATTTGATGACAGATAAAAAACATTCAACACATCTAGTCTGGCCGTTTTCTTGATGTAAAGACTCAGACCTTAATCAGTCCTTGACTGACTTAAATTTGCAAAAGCCATGTGTCTTTCTTTATCTATCTATCTATCTATCTATCTATCTATCTATCTATCTATCTATCTATCTATCTATCTATCTATCTATCTATCTATCTGTCTATGGATGCCTATGGACCTATGCATTTTCTGGTCAATGATTGTGATTCTAGATTTCTGCTGATTGGATGAAAACACCAAGCCGTCAATCAGAACTTAATATAAATTGTGGGATTTATCAGCTGCACTTCTTGGCTTTTTAAGCTAATGTTCAGAGCTATAAGAGACAGTGCTGTGTCCTGGCAGAGCCCCCATAGTGTAAATGGCCCTGTCGGGGAGGTCTCCCCTATTACCAGCCCATAGAGCGGTGGCACACTGGGGGTCCTGATCGCTCAAGAGCGTAATACAAAAGAGGGCAATCTGCCCCCCCCCAGACCTGCCTAGTCGGTCTACACCAGGATACGTCACTGATAAGAGGAAGGTGATGTTACATTGACTGAGCTCTCTAATATGTTAACCAAATAACAGAAGCTTGTTCAGTTACGATGGCAATCCGTGTCTGACGTTGTGTCATCTGATAAAAAAGTTTTCCTCTCAAAAATTATGAATGAGATTAAAGGGTTATCATTTACAGGAAATAATTGTATTTTTTAAAGCATGTTGGAGTTGGCATTCGAGTTTCTCACATGGGGCAATAATGTACATTTTTCTTCAGGCATCAGAGAAGCAAACATTGCTTGCCAGCCGAGGTTGTTTAGTTTACTTCCTTTAGTTACCTCCTTCCACACGTCAAGTGAGGGTGTATTTTGACCACAGCCCCCCCACCACTTACTTCCGGGCCACAATACTCTATGCTGAATGGTATGATATGACATCATATTCTTATGCGCCATCATGCGGCACTGGGTTTAATATACAATAAACGCTGTGCTGTCTTGTCTTAGACGTCCATGGTGTTCATGGTCTGGTAACAAATGCATAGACGTATTCTGAGGTGACCTAGGCCTAGAGCGGTAGCCCCTCTGCCGTGTGAGAACCCCAGGCTCCCTGCAACGTCACTACTCAATGGTTGCACAGTTCTCCATAGTTTTCTCCTGGACCACATTTCCTTTAAAAGTGTAAGACGTCATAAGACGGCCAGAAGTAAGGACAGCGGGGCAGAGAGAGTGGCAGGTGGTGCTGCCCTGTGATAGGCTTAGGACAGTGCCGACGGTAAATACATCACTGTACAAAAGGAGATATCTGATCGGCGTAATGCTTCATTGCATAATTATTACAATGGGGAGCCCAATGGGGCAACCAGTCCCCCATTATAGGGCAAATGAGCTCCTGCTCTAGTCCTAGTCATGTTACGCCAGAATATACTGTGGACAAGTAGTGCTTTCTCCACTATCAACATCATTCAGGCCTACTGGTATCCATCAGGCAGGAGTCAATCGCACTACCTGAGGGTTTTGTGCAAACAATAACTGCTCTAATTCTGTGCGTTGGAGACAAAAAGTGCCTTCCAGCACAGCAGACATCGGCCCGTGCGGAATGTGTAAGGGAGCGGAGAACTTATTGTGTCTGTGGACCGCTGTAAAAGGTGTGTGATGTGTCAGTGGCGTGTCTCTGATTGCGAGTCTTCCCGCGATGCCGGTGAGCTTGTACTTCTAACAAGAAAAAAAATAAAGCCCAAAAATTGCTATTTCTGCTATTACATTATGAAATCTGCGCTAAATACAAAAATAAATGTAATGTAAAATTGGCCAGTGTATTGATTATAGATTCTGACACGTTGGACCTTTTCTTACGTCGTTTAGGCCGTCTTTAGTTTTCTGTTTTGAAAATAAGGTGTTCAGTTCTGGCTAAGTTTTATGACTAAAGGTCAGAAGCGTTACAAATGTTGTACAAATGATTTGATTTCATAAATACCATCTGTGTTTACATCATTAGTTGCAATGAGATTTCTGAAGGACTTCTGTTTTTCTCCAGGGAGCTGAAATTGGACTTGAAGAGCTCTCTCTCTGAGTGTATGAGCGCTCTGGACATGTTCCTCAACAACAACTTCGAGGAGGCCCTCTGTCACCTTCAGGCAAAGTAAGCATCCAATTTACTACTGAGTGGGGTATTTATTGGGGGTGTTTGGTTGGTGGCATGGCTACGGGCAGGGCTTTGCCAAGTTTTTCAGAACGTTAGGGCATATTGAAAGCTATATTATGAGTAAGGCATTTCCAAGAACATTCATTCATTTCATATACACAGGCCAAGTTGTAAACGTGTGTTCTGTATTTTATAAACATGTAATATTGACTTTTCGGGCTAGGATACACCCAAGAAACATTCCGAGCTCCTTGAAACGAGGGACATCAGGGAAGGAAAAGGGGGCCGTTGGATTTGGGTGTCGAAGGGTAACTGACAGTCCTGGACTGGCCATTTTTCTCATGGGGCAAATATCTAATAGGCTGGTGGTTGATAGGGATACATACTTACCAGTACTGCCTCTCCAGCAGCAGATTGGTCTAGCGGTGTGTGTCCACGGGCTAGATATGCACACCTTGCACGTATGTTCTTTGGTGGTCACTGGCCAGGGACGCTTAACCATCTCCAGCCTGACCCTGGTCACTTATCCTTCTGAGGGTGACACTACGTAGTTATGGATTCCTGCTCCTGGTACTATGATACTCTGATACTATATCACGCCAAACATGTCCATCAAATTCATTGTTCCCTTTGTGTAACACTGTACTTTCTTTGCTGTCTCTTCCCAGTTTACCTTAAGTTATTATTATCCAGGGACTGTCTAATTAACAGCCATTTTTTTGGCTGTTGAGGATGGAAATTAAGCATAAAATGGCTGTTTTACCTAATCATTTATTTGGGCTTCAGAACCTGGTTGAGATCCATTTCCATTGAACCATCTTAAAGCTGATGTTTGGCGTATGACAGGCTGTGCATCACTTATCAATGATCTTTGTTGTGTTGTTTTGAATTCTAACAAAATAAATTCCAAAAGAGCATTAATAAATCTTTATAATGGATCTGATCAAATCGAGAAGTGGGAGGCTTACTAAAAATTGATACATCATGCAATCTAGTGGCTGTAGGCTTGGAACATAGACAATGATCGTTAAATAAATATGTCACTCTTACCTTTTGGGGTATAAGGAATAGTGACCCCAGCTTCGCTCGATATACTAATCATTACTTTTCTAGGCATTCTACGGGCATTTTGATCGATGCATACCTACATGTGTGTGATTAATGGTTACCCTTAACTGTATAAGTGGGGTGTCGTGATTCTTACCCCTTTGGCCGTACTGATCACGGGTTATCTGGATATACTCATCCTCTGCTATAACTGGAGCCTCCGATAATGAATTTCCGATGACCCTGACTGAGCATCTGCCTGAAGGTTACCGCACGAATATCCCACATGGATCCATTTATCAGCCTGCTGGGCTTGACAGCTGTTTGCTAGTCCTTTGGTCCCGAAGGCCATTTTTCCAAATATCAAGGACTAAAGTATACAATGTGACATATATAGGACTGTTTAATGATGTTTACGTGAAAGTTGAAATAACTTATTTGGAGATGGGACTTCTTTACTTTGTAGGCAGTCTTATTAATGCTCATTAAGTATTAATAAGTGTGGCATGTAATAAGTTCATCTATGCAATGATTGCGGTAAACAGGCAAGTGGGAGATAAGGGTTTCGGTCAAAAGGAAATTACATGGTTATCATATTGGAAGAATTATTTGCTCCAGATGATGACTAACCAACAAGGTTCAATAAACACCATTCAAAGACACATGGCTACCATTTATTTAACGTACGGTATAGCGATAACAAATGAAAAGAACAGAAATAGCACATTAGAATATTTCGAGCGCTGTCACATGTCAGTGATGGCGTAATATTATCTATAGGGCTGTACAAAGCCAAATATTGATGGAGGTTTGATTATTTTCGACCTTTGTTTAGCCCAAAGCTTTGTTTTTTTCTGACTCATGGGTCACACTCCCAGTTACGGTTTGCAGTTAATTTACCCAAATCTATGCCTGGAATGTACAGCCGTGTCTCCTATCTCCTCCCTAAACTGGTTTAATCACTACTGAATGTAGAGAACGTTAGATATACGATGAACGCACCCGGCGCCCAGTGCCCGGATCACGTGCACTCACCGAGTGAGTCCAAATAATGACAACGTTTTCAAACCACACTCGCTAAAGAAAGTATGTTAAATAAAGAAGCAGAGTGGCTGCCGATTCCACATAGCTGGATAACAATGGCTCGCAGAACAAAAAATGTTAAAATACTTTAATATGGTTGTATAATTGTTAGCTTGTCTCGGTTATCCAGGGTGCAACCCAACTATCTAGAACATTTCTAGATCATATAAAGATTGCCCCATATCTTATAGTACAATGCACATTACCACTACCACTATAATACTGTATACTTAATGTATAATGTCTCGTTCTAAACACAGGTGTAAGGACAGCATGTACCACGCTCTCACGTATGCCACCATGTTGGAGATGCAGGCGATGATGACGTTTGACCCTCAGGACATTTTAAATGCAGGAAATACCATGAAAGAGGCTCAGGCTGTCTGCCAGCGGTAAATGTCACCTCATCACGGCTCGAAAGATTTGTCCCTTATTCAGTTCTCCAGTTTTATTAGCTAGCATGTTTATAGAACAAGACATGAAGGCCCTTCTTCCTCAACTGTATTCAATCAGCAATGGGATCCAAGGACGGGACTGCTGAGGTCTTGAAGGTTATATGACACTCCAGCCGTTCTGTAAATATGTTCGCCACAAAAAGTCATCACCTACATCTGAGATACTTTAGGATATCTATATACGTCTACATAACTTGATCTTCTATACCTTTTGTCCCAGCGTCTACCTATAGAATAGCTGAAGACTCCATTTTCTCTTGGGCTAATGCAGCTAAATACATTTTTTTCTTTAATTAAAAGAATTTGATTCTTTTGTTTCATTATAGTATCGCTTTTATAAACATTTAGGGGGGGACAGGAATCCGTAGCTCCCGGAACTTCGGCCCTCCCTCTGTCTCCTGGTCCTGTTTGCGATCCTGTTTATTTTTCCCCTTTGTATGTTTTGTGTTCTGTGTTTAAACATTCTTTCTGACACGTTTGTTTTACGCCGTTTCATCAGGTATAGGAAGAAATCCACCGTCGCAGATTCTTTCAACAATTTAGTTCACGGACAAAGTCTTGATCAGTTCACTGAAGGTACCTGTCTACTTACTATTTAAATGAAAAAACAAAAACTATTTTTTGGTAAATAAAATATAATTTTGTTACTTATTTGTAGCCAATTTTATCTTTTGTAATCAAATAATATTTAGCAGCCACAAAAAATAAACTTCTAAAGCTTAACATAAAAGATATTGGAGAATACTTGTGATCAACATGATCAGATCTGGGGGAAGTAATTTCCAACAGTACTTACTATTATGAGCACTTGAGAACGGATAAGAAATAGACACTACTGGCCAGGGTAACAGGATATCGCTTCCCCTTGTGAAAAACAGCACTTCGGTTCCACATACCTCATGTTAAGACACACAAACGCTCATTTATGTATATAAACATAATGAAGAATGACGTAGGTTATAACTAATTAACAATTTTTTTGTCAATAGGAAGAGACCAGTGCTCTGTTCTTTGCTATTTTTTATCTTACAAGGCAATATTTATATTTACTTAAACTCAAAACATATATATATATATATGTTAGAAAACTATTTTTCTGAGATTTATGCAATATTTGTTTTATATATATTAGGCCTTTGATTCTGTAAAGACAGCTGCCAGGAAGTGCATTATATCTTCCTAGTTAATACAATAGAGTGAGGTTACTGGGTATTTTAAAAATGGCAGCAGTAATAACCTGGGCAGTAGGGTAACCACATCTGCCATATTTCTAGGACACATATCATTTATACATATTGCTGACCAGTACAGGTAAAAATCTGCCCCCTGGAGTATGTGGGATGTATAACTGGGTAATTGGTTCCCTGCCATGAATGAATACATCCCGCATACTGCAGGGGGCAGCACTGTGCTGGTCGGTAATATGTGACAAGAATTTGTATCTTTTAAATCACCACCGAGGTGGTCACCCTGTCTGTAACGGGTGATGTATTGGGTGGGAGTGTTGGGGTCTTTTCTGTAAGCCCATTCATGTTAAATACCATTAATCATTAATTAAGGGGAATTGGGGCACCAACAGCCTGTGGCATGGCCTTGAGGTTTATGATTTGTTGTAATTTTATATACCGGTATTTATATAAACCGTATGTTTTTAATGTATTAAACTGGAAAATATATTCATATCATATGGAAAAAAACCCCTATAATAACATTATGTGTAAACTCCATTAATCACTAATAATTCTGTGTGTTCTTTCCCCAGAGGAAATTCACGCTGAGGTTTGCTATGCTGAGTGTCTACTCCAGAGGGCTGCTCTCACTTTCCTGCAGGTCTGATATATATATCTGTTAATATTTGAGAGATATTTGTGAGATAAAGAAAGGTTTTAGTAAAACTAGAACTAGTAAAATAATAATAATAATAAACTAATTACCTAAATTATCTTTAGTTATTCCAGTATAACTTTGTTACAGGTGGCTCAGTTTGAAGATTGCTATAGATGTTTTAAAAGCGTCTGATTTAAAAAGGTTTGGGGCACCGTTTAAGGAAAAGATACATTATAGTGATTCAAGTGACATTGCCGTCTCGCTGCTTCCTCGTTCTCCAAGCGGGCCCCTGGATCAATGAGGGCCCTAAGCAGGCTCTTAATATACAGTATATAATATTATATATATATGATATATAGTATATATATATATATATATATATATTCTCTGTGTGCCTTTTTGGTTAATTCAATGGTTTCCAAAGGTATCTGCTAAGGCTTCTTTCTGTATCTATCAAGTCAAGGTGTAAAAATAGAGAAATGAGAAATAGTTAAATATTTTTAAAAAATTACATGTTCATTGTATGTTTTTTATATCTTGCATCCTTAGAAATAATTACCGTAAATATTTTATCTTGTACATTTTCATCGCATAATTTTGTATATCCTGTGTTATTTTGTATTGTTTGGGGTATCTATATTACTGTGTCCTAAAAAAGTAGTTATTTTACTGGTTGTTGCCTGTCATCAATAAATACAGTTTCAAAAATACAGTGCAAAAAGGTCAGTGGCCATAATACTTGGGATTATGCCGAATATGATGAGGGTCACCGAAGGCTCCTGCAGTCAAATGCTCATTTTTCGTTAATGATAAACTTGCTATGAAAAATTATAGCAAAAAAAACATATTTATTCTTGCGTAAATAAGGGTAACGCTGTTTTTCATATTACTGCAGGACGAAAACATGGTCAGTTTCATCAAGGGTGGGATCAAGGTCAGAAACAGCTATCAGACATACAAGTGAGTGGATTCTGGAACGCCCCGGTCTCCAGACTGACATGTAGCCTTGGAAGAGTTTATAAAATTGTAGAACATACAGATAAAAATCACATTTTTGGAATATATATGTTTGTAATTATCGTCTGGGAATTTCAGTACAACGGGGGAAGTGATTTTTATTTCACTTTTTTCCTTGAGCATTTTCTCGATGGAAGCTCAAAAGTTTTAAAAAGTAGTTTTTGGATTGGGTAACTTTATATTTCTAACAGTTACTGGATTGCATACCTGTTTCAGTATTTGTCAGAAATCAAAAATAAAGCTTTTGTTTGTATGTTTTTTTTTTTGAAGTGCCCTATAAATGCATTCTATGCAGCGGTTACAGCTACGGACTCTTTGTGTAATGTACTTTTTTGGGTTAGAAACCAAGATGGCAACATTAAAAAATTTGTTCCTCGCAAAATTCTTCAATCTCAGTGGTCAGGTTTTTTTTCCTTTAGTTTTCAAAAATAGCCTTTTTGAAAGAAAAAAAAAGCTTATTATGTGTTAAAAAAAACATCCATTTATATACGGTATGTTCTAGCTCTGTTATCCTAGCCTAATGTAGAAGACAAGCATCCTGACTCCTTATCATACTATCTTGTGGTGAATTATAGAATAGCTGAGTCTTAATTACCCAGTCGGACTCTCTGACTAATGAAAGTCTATGGAGAAACAGACTGCGTAAACACTGCCAAAAGGAAAAGTCGCCCCAAATATCATATGGCTGAGCTGACAACATGGCAGCCTCCAGGTCTACAGATACACGAAGGTTATTGGAACAAAATGAGATTAAGCCAGGCTTTCCTAATGCTAGGTTAATACCCATAAGTATATGGCTATTATTATTATTTATTTATTTATATGGCCCCGTGAGATGTATGACAGAGATTTAGATACATGTAACGGTGTGAATTAGAACACATATATGCAGCAACACATATCATCATTTGCGTTTATTATGTCTAAGAATCAAGTTATATCACTTTAGATGAAATGAATCATTAAACAATGGCTTATCTCTGTTCTTTTTGTACTTTCCAAGAGAACTTGACACCCTGCAGAAGTGTGCCAGCTATGTGAGGGGAGAGAGTCACTGTCACTTTGAGGGTGGAGTGAAGTTGGGCGTTGGGGCATTTAACCTGGTAAGTGGCGACATCTAACATACATGGTACCTGGAATTTTTGCTTGATGAGCTCTCAAAGCCAATTGGAAGTGTAGAGAAGCTCTAAGAGGCAATTGAATGTGGCTTACTGCCAGTCTCAGATTAACATGAATGGGGCAGCAAAGTTCATTCATTCGCAGAAGAGATTTAGCAAGATCAAGACAACAGTGTGCATGTGTGTGCGTGTGGTGTGCGTGTGCGTGCTTATGTTCTAATTGCCTCCCTCTGTATGTGTCTCACACTTGTGCCCCCATTATTCAGACATTATCGATGCTGCCCACCAGGATACTGCGACTCTTGGAGTTTGTCGGCTTCTCTGGAAACAAGGTAAGAGAAGAAGTTATGGAGCTGACCTTTCCGGAGGACAGGCTGAGAATGCGGGGGGCTTACTACGCCGTTACTACGAGTGTAATTTAAACTACAAGGTTAAAATCCTGTTAAAATCACACTTCACAAGCAATGGCGATGATCTGATTGATTTGTAAATTTAAAACTTATTAAAAGTCAACATATTGGGGGCCACCAACTTACAAATTTGGTGTCTTTTATTGCATGCTCATGTATGCTGAACAAATAACCCTTGCCAGATCTGCCATTTTATGAATGAATGTTTAATTACATGAAAGCAATACATAAATGTTTTTTGTTTCTATGGCAACAAGGTATTGGTGCCAGCTTTTGTGTCACATGACAATTAAGTGTTCCCAGAAAAAAATATAAGAGAGATTAATGCTGATTGACAGCCCGGACTGAAACATAGAAACATAGATGGCAGATAAGAAGCGTTTGGCCCACCTAGTCTGCCCATTTTTTCACTACTATAAAGTGTCAAACCTTATCAGTCTTTGAGCTTGTTATAGATTTCATAGGCGTATGCTTATCTTTATATTAGCCTCTACTATGTCTGTTGGGAGGCTGTTCCACTCATCTACCACCCCCTCAGTAAAGTGTACCCCATAATTATAAAAAAGGCTCTATTCTTACGGTCGGTTTCTTTTCCCCAGGAGTATGGGCTGACGCAGCTGCAGGAAGGGGCCACGGCTCTCAGTTTCCGAGCCCTGCTCTGCACTCTGCTTCTTCTGTGTTATCACACGTTCCTGAGCTTTGTGTTGGGTGAGTGACACTCGTGCGATCACTTGCAGTCATAATCAAGGGAACTTCAAGGGTGTAAGCTTGCGAGCCGGGCTCTCTCCACCTAATGTATCGGTTTGTCTTAGTCTGTCAATTCTCGTCTTGTCAGACCCCTTGAATATATGTATTGTACTAAGCGCTGCGTAAATTGTTGGCGCTATATAAATAAAAAATAATAATAATTTGTGACCCTAAAATTTGCGACACACCGTGTTAGGGCACAGACCTAGTAGTTGTTTAACATCCTCGTCTCCGTAACGCCTGCCTCTTTTGTTTTTCCACTTCTAGGGACCGGTAAAGGAAACATCGAAGAAGCTGAAAAGTTGCTTCAACCGTATCTGAACCGTTACCCCAAGGTATCTCGCGTTATGGTTACCCTTTAGCTGACTATCCTATGACTTTTGAGGTAGATAATCCTCTGATACAACGTCATCATCCAGAATTAATCTTTATCTTTAAAAAAATGACTTCCCCGTCCCTACCTTGGCACCATACATTGTGCGCCACCATGGGGTTATCGCTCATAACTTGTAAATGTTGGCGCACGGTGTCACATGATGCAGCCGCACCAATTAAAAGAGGCACGTGATATCACATGACTCCTTTCTCCAGCTGGGAGTATTGATGTTGAGGATGAATTAACATGATATTGTACCTGTGCCAAGCGCTTGGTGAAGGCAGTCCTCTGTCTGAGCCAGTATCAATATTTGTGAAAATAAATACAAGCGATTTATTAATCATTTTAAACGGGTATCTCCAGCTACCAGATATCATAAGAGATAAGCATGGGAACCTGGGAACTTTCTAAATGAGACGGGCCTAAGAGTCTAAATATTAACCCTTAATCATGCAGATTCTACATAGCAACTCATCAAACGGATGAAATGACTCATGGAAACCTCATGAAGACCTCGACAATATTAAAAGATACACTTAATTGAGTAAGATGCCACCAGACAGGCATATCAGCCATGACATATTAGTATCAGAAGCAGTAATGATGAGAGATCAGTATCACCAGACTAATGTAGCGTATGAAAGAGTCAGTTCTACGCCCGAAGTGTTAGCTCTTCACCCGGAGATTGGGGCAGAAGCGCTGAGAGCTCCCAGGTATGGAGATAAGCAGAAGGGAAATAATAGTAGGCGATCTACATGAATAAACTGTTCATTAAAGGCACAATACAAACATATATGTTTTTTTTTTCTCTAGGGAGCCATATTTTTATTTTTTGCGGGAAGAATTGAAGAAATTAAAGGCAATATTGACGCGGTAAGAAAATCAACCTGCCAGTGTGTCACGGGGCTGTGTATTAGGAGAGGGTTGTAAAGGCACTAAGACTAGGGTGAATTCAGAGAGAATTCACCCTTCAACGGTGAAGCGTTTGTGTTCTGCATGTATTGTATATGAAATGTATGTCCAGCCTGGGAGTAGAGCCTATGTGTTCTTCTTCTCATGCGAATGCAGTTATGATGAAGTCTGTATGAGAATTGGTAATGCCATATAATAAAAAGGATGATTGGGATCATTGTTACGGATTGTCCTTTCCCCATCGCAGGCAATTAGTCGTTTTGAGGAGTGCTGCGAAGCTCAGCAGAGCTGGAAGCAGTTCCACCACATGTGTTACTGGCAGCTGATGTGGTGCTTCACATACAAGCAGCATTGGAAGATGGCTTACTTCTACGCCGACCTCCTCAGCAAGGAGAACTCGTGGTCAAAGGTATGCAGATTTATAAACACCGATCAGCCATAACATTCTGACCACTGACAGGTGAATAACACTGATAATCTTGCTATCATGGCACCTGTCAGTAGGTGGGATATATAAGTGAATGTTTCGTCCTGAAAGTTGTTAGAAGAGTAAGGATTTGAGCCGCTCTGACGAATAGTGATAGCTAAAGAACTGGGTCAGAGCATCTCCAAAACTGTAGCTCTGGTGGGAAGTCCCCTTTCTGCAGTGGTCAGTCGCGTTGGTTACCTGGAGAACACATGGCACCAGGACACATCCATGGAGGCCGCATCTCACAACTTACAGGACTTAAAGGATCTGCTGCTAACTTCTTGGTGCTAGATGTCACAGCACACCTTCAGAGATCTAGTGGAGTCCATGCCTCGACGGGTCAGGGCTCTTTGGTGGCAAAAGGGGACCTACACAATATTAGGCAGGTGGTCATAATGAGGCATCAGAGAATACCCAAGTACTGCACCCCCATCTCAGCCCATCCTAGGATAACAGACCTTAATGTGGCTCATTCATTCTGAATTTTCATGGCTTCAATAAGTGGAATTCTAAGTTTCCTCCTTACCCAAGCTTCCAGAACCTCAGAGATCTGTTTTGACCCCAAAAGAGTGTCAAATTCAACTAAGTGTGGCAATTGTTTCCAATCAAGATATTCATACTCAGTAGAACATTTTTTGGTTGAATAGCAGGCGGCTACCCCCATATATACCGGTAGTTCTAATAACATGTGATGTTTGTATTACAGGCTACATATACTTACATGAAAGCTGCCTATCTCAGTATGTTTGAGGGACAGGATTGTAAACCCTTTGGCGATGACGAAGTGAAACTCTTTAGGTATGTGAGTCCATAGAAGCTCATCTTTGTAAAAAACTTTTGTCCTTCTGGCCCTGACCTGTGTGTTGTTGCTGGGGCACAAGGGAGTGTTACAGTTCCCAATAATTGACAGTAATCACCGCTCTTTTTGTCTCATTTGCCATGCACTATAATGTAAACTCACAAGTGGTCCCTTATAAGCCCACCATTCTTGCCAGGAACTTTGTGTGATAGAGTCATAAGGCTAACTTGAAAGCTTCCAGGCATTGTCCTGAACTCCAGTTGTGTCTTTAAGTGTAATGGATCTTTCTTATGTATATGTTATATATTTAACTTGTTCAGTTCTGCACAATAATAGCAGCAATTATAGAATAATCATAATAATAATAATAATAATAATAATAACAACAACATTTTAGTTATTTTTACATTTTTTACATTTGAGTTTAATAATAATTAATCAAATTATTTGTATTAAATATAATATTAAATTGAATGTTCAATATTTAAATTATTCAGATTTATATTTTTTCAGATGTGAATTGCACAAAAGGCATTGTCAGGACCTTTAATTTATAGTACTTGATAAACACTACCTGCATTTTCTTTAGTATACAATGCACAGTTATAGATACTGAAACAAAGCAGTCCCTGTAACAGTAGGTAAGAAAAGTTTAAATGTGCTGCTTTTCTTTAGAAAAATATATGTAAGAAATGGTTTCTAAAGTAGCTTTCAATTCGTCAAACGGCCACAAGAGGTCGCTGTTGGTCAACAATTTTATTATCCGTCTCTAATGCAATTTTGCAGAAAAAAAACAGAATTGGGAGAACAGGAAAAAAATGGGCTTCTACTTAAGAGATGAGGTTTTTTTTTAGTTTTAATGCACCCATTATTTCCACTTTAAAATCTAGGGAAGTAGGAGTACCAATAAAAGTTAGTTTAGTGTATATGGCTATACACAGCAACGTCTCTATAATGTGGTATCGACAATATTATAGTACGGTATTCCTGTTTGTATCACGCACAGTGAAGTAACCCATATATATATCGAACCAGTTTCTAGAACTGTCCCGGGTTGTTATTTCATCCATTGTCTACTGTATAACTAGCGGCTAAAAGTCAGACACCTTTATGTTGTTGTTTTTTAGGTTATTATTCCAAAATATGTTTTTTTTTGTTTTAGACTCGGTATAAACCACATAACCTTTGTGAAATGATGGTACGGTTATTTATTGTGCGCCAGCAGGTTTGATAACACTACTACAACTGAGAAAAATTAACAGTAATATTGAAACTGACAATAACATTAACACACGTTAAGACATAGTGGAACAGAAGGAGAAAAGGGCCCTGATCTTCTAAGCTTACAATCTAAGGTTGGTCTAAAAGTATCAGAAATATAGAAATCATGCGTCTGTTTTCTACTTTCAGGCAGGTTCCAAGTTTGAAACTCAAGATCGCTGGAAAATCGCTCCCCACTGAGAAATTTGCAATCAGAAAGTCTCGAAGATACCTGCCCCAGAATCATGTCCCTCTACCGGTCCCTCCCCTGGTACAAACATACACCGCACATCATTAAAATGTCAAGTTATTTCCTTAAATTGTAGCGATGATTTTACTCTTTTTCTGTTTGCGCAGCAGAAAATAATGAATGGGCTTATTGACTGTTCCGCGTAGCTAATGACATGGAATTCACGTGTTTTAATGTTTGAAACGCACAGGAGATGATGTATATCTGGAATGGATATGCTGTGATTGGAAAGCAGAGGAATCTGACTGAGGCCATGCTGGAGACTCTGGTCCGAGCGGAAGAAGCTCTGGAAGGAGCTGCAGGTAGCAAGTGATGTAGTTTAAGGCAAGCACTCATTTTTGGGGTGTACTGGCATGTGGGCATTGTAATGTTACCAGGGCTGGTTCTACACCGTCCCCTTTTTTCTCATTTTAGATAGAATTTTTTACATTATGTGTTTACATGAGTTACTCGTGAGATTTAAATGTAGAATGGGGTCAGGATCGGGGACACAAAGACATAGTATACCTATGTGAAAGTGCTTCGATAATTCTAAAGTAACGATTGTCTCGATTGAGTGAGACTCAAGAATTCTGATGGCTCTTCTTCCAGCCCACAGCGTTTAGGAAGCCAACGTTCTGTGTGCTTTTTTCTGCAGCCAGTGAATTCAGGATGGACGATCAATGTGTGGTGAAGCTGCTTAAAGGCCTTTGCTTGAAGTATCTCGGTCGAGAAGACGAAGCAAAAGAATGTTTTAAATACATACACACAAAGTGAGTGCTCACAACCAGAAACTCAGGATAACCGCTTAAAGAACCGCGAGTCCAAGTCGGTGCTGCCCAACGTGGTGACCATTTCTTGAGACGTTGAAAGAGTGTTAAGGTTCCATAGTAGCAAACGATCTAAATCACACTTATTTTGTATGTTTTTTTTTTCTTTTAAGAGGGCATTTTTGTGTTGCCAATTAGTCATATGAGTAAAGGATTTAATTCAACAAAGTATTATATATATAATCAATGAGTCTTATTAGGTAACCCAACACTTGGTGCGCTTATGGTAATCAAAAAAGGAGAAAAGCTCTCTCTCACCATGCGGAGTGCAGCAATCAAAATAAAATGATATATGTACCACTATGGGTATGTCTCAAAACAGTCCTGCTCCAGCCCCTGCAGTACATCGGAGACCAACACATAAAGAGATTCATCGCGTCCCTTTGGGTCATTAGTGATCTCCATGAGTATTTCTGCCAATTTTGGAAACTTAAGTGGTGGGGCGGATATAGTTGACCTCTCATATTTAAAGTGTATACTTGTAGAAATAATGCGGCAATTGGCCTCCAATGCTTGGCTTTGGGCTAGGAAGCCTAAAAGGCTCAAGCACTGGCTTGTAAGACCGGCGCAAGCTCAAATTCCAGTCTGGTCCAGTATAATGCCAGATGTTAGCTATGATTGTGTGATATAAAGGTGGGAATTGCGGAAACTGCCAAAAAATCATAATGTGACTTATATACTTATATCATGTCCCAGACACTGCACTCCTTCCAATGTACAAACATGTAATGCAATTGTTTTACAGTGAAAAGAAGATTAAATACGATCATTATTTGGCCCCAAACGCCCTACTGGAGCTTGCTCTGCTTTACCTACAACAGGACAAGAGGGAAGAGGCGACCAAGCTGCTGGAAACCGCAAAGTGAGTGCAGGCTGAGGGGAGAAGCGTGACAAATACAAATGCTATTATTTTATATTAACCTTCCTTTTAAAATACCAGCAGTTTACGCAGCACTGTGTAATAGAGGGTTTTTACATTAGGGGTATTCCGAAACAAGCAGATACAAGGAGGCGCCCTGCTTACAGAATGATATGACTTTTTGAAGCAGTTATTGTATATTATTTTTTAATGCTTACTTGCAGTTCCACTTTTCACCACTGGGTGTCTAAAGTAACATTGTGATAAGATAGCGTTACACCTTCACTGGGTCAGTTCTGTGCTCATTTTATAGGTTTTCAAAGCAGTTCCATGCAGGCAAAAGTGTCCTCAATGAAGCAAGCTGTGAGCCAAATGTGTTTCAGGATCCAGTCTTATTGGGCTTTTTGCCCCCCCAGGCCATATGTATCACCTACATAAATACTCACCTCCAGCTGGCTCCAGCTTCCAGGGGGTTCTAAAGAGAACCCCAATATAAATGCCCAGTTTACTTCAATGTGATTGCTTTCCTTCCTGTCATTGGCTGCTTTAAGCAGGCAAAATTGGTGGAATTCACGGAGTGCTCAGAGGGTATTTTGCTGAATCTTTGCAACATTTTCATATAAAAGTCCTTACTAATTGTTTGATAAATTTCTCTTTTCTAGACACAACTACAAGAATTACTCCATGGAATCCCGCACGCATTTCAGGATACAGGACGCTCTTCTACAAGCAAAATCTGTTCCAGTCAATGGATGCAGTTGACTGTCCTCTAGGAATTCCATTTTTTCTTAATTTATTTAAATAAAGGGGCCACGAGGCAATTATGGAGACTGTCTGAAATAAGTTGAAAACAATATTAGTGCTGCAGATGGCAGGGTATATGAAACAGGTACCATAATATTTTGTTTAATTTACGACCAGCTGGCCTGCAGTCTGCAGTTTGGGATTTCAGTAAATCCCGTCTCTTTTTACAGGTTATTTAATTTTGAAATTTGTCAGTATCTTTTTCCTACAGAGAAAATATTGAAAGAAGGAAAAAAAAATGCGTTCCAAAAAGGTGGAGGCTATAGATTGTGTGAACTCCAACTGCACTTTAGTTAAATTAGAAAATGGTTAAATTTAAACAAAAAAAAGATTTTCGTTAATTTGAAAATTGTCCAAATTCAAAACATTTCATTCAGCCAGTCATTTCCAAGACTGGCTGAAGAATGGGTGGAACGGGGCAGAATTAATGGAAGTTTTCTGGAGTGCTCCTAACCTGGGCTCTCAGGAACGGTCTCTTATATAGGCACAAGGTGACTGGGACTCAAACCAAACACTTGCCACATTTGGGGAATTGCATGCCAGAGGAGAACACCTTGCCTGTGGTATTTGGGTCAAGTGTTACAGCCTTGTGCCATCTCTGGACCTGCTTGCCCATCTCAAGTGTCTGTTCCTCTTATAGATACTTGTCCTTCATGCCAACAGTATTCTATGAGAAGCACAGCGTTGGTCATGATACATGTACATCCATGGTTC
The DNA here is from genome assembly GCA_009364415.1 of Spea multiplicata. Classification (NCBI taxonomy): domain Eukaryota; kingdom Metazoa; phylum Chordata; class Amphibia; order Anura; family Pelobatidae; genus Spea; species Spea multiplicata. Next base: position 11,387 of record VKOC01020850.1, on the reverse strand, counting down.
TCCTGGAACAGTGGTTCTCAACCTGTGGGTCGCGACCCCTTTGGGGGTCGAACGACCCTTTCACAGGGGTCGCCTAAAACCATCCGAAAACACATATTTCACAATATATAATTACATAATTTTATGGTTGGGGGTCACCACAACATGAGGAACTGTATTAAAGGGTCGTGGCATTAGGAAGGTTGAGAACCACTGTCCTAGCAGAATTTCAGGATCAGATATCTTACATAGCAGGAGGCATCTGATGCAAAAAATACCAAAAAACAGCAAAAAAGGGTTTTCCTAATTCTGTTCAGTGTAATAAGTAGATTGCCATTGTTTTCCTGGTGTAGCCACATGTTGCCTGTCTTCTATCATAGCACTCGACATTTAGTATCTCAAGTTCAACTGAGCATGTGGGCTGTTTTCTGATTGCCAGGCTTCGTTAGACTGGGGCATTATGAAGGATATTCACTGCTTTGTGTTATTTCATCCCCTGTATTCAACATAAGAAAGTGAAAAACCATTTAGTTTTGTACCATGTCGTGGACCGCTTGGGAAGATAGTTGACTTGGGCATCTGAAGCATGGATGAAACCTCAACTGGAGAGGATCCTAATGGAATAAGAGTGACAGAGAAGAGCTGAGGTTTATGGGATTGCTGGAGGTCTACAAGGTACCATTACTGTGAACTTAAGAGCGATGGAAAGACAAGCGTTTGTCGTTCACCGTGATGTGAAGATAGTTTGCTACCGCTTACCGATCCCTGGGACGTTTGAATGCTACAGATGAAGCGTCAACAGAATGAGTCCTCTGCGTCTCAAGGCCCTGAGCGTTCATCACCAGAACAGCCTAAAAAAAGTCACATTTTTCCAGCAGACTCACGGAAGCTGCTTTTTCTTCATGATATTGTGAAATCTGTTGCCAAAATAAGGTCAGGGGATCTTAAGAGGGTTTTTTTTCAAAAAATCATTTATATGACTCTGGATCCTTCTTAATGAGAGATTTGTATTTTTGTATTGTTGACAGTAGGAAGTCCCTTTGAATAAAACATAAAGTGCATATTTCTTTGTTTCTTTTTTTTGGGGGTGGTGGGTAATTTATCTGACCTGACCCACCCAGCTCTTTACCCCTAGTGATCCTGTAAATCACATCAGAGGAACGAAACCCAAACTCACAACCTCTGATGAATTTCATGCAAACGTTCGCTCTCTTCCCGTGACCCCACAGTGAAGACCCTAGTGTCTACCTACCTAACATGTTGTCATGACTCTATATGTCTTGATTTAGCAGACAGTACGCCATAATCCACACCTAGAAACTGTATTTTCTACTGTAAAGCTATTTTCACGAAGAAAAAAAAGTTAAAACTGCAATTTAAATTGCACAAATATAGTAAGCAGTGCTTTAGGACCCCATTGTGCGAAGGGGCCCTTATGAACAAGAAAGAACAAGTTATACCGCTTAATATATTTTTCGATACAATGTTACTATAAACTGCTTAGTTTATACATAATTTATTTTTAGTCCTTGTATTAAAGAAGCCCCAATAAATCTTTTTAGTTTGGACTTTGGATACACCCCCCACAGAAAATAACAGGGGGAGCTTTTAAATAACTACTTCAATAAATACAACAATAATATTATATTAAAATATTAATATTCTGTTAAGTTTAATTGTATGTTCGCAATACCTGGCTGCGACGCACAGCCTCATCAACTGTAATTATTGGAGTATCCGAGGAATTGCGCTCACATTTTAGATGCTCGAAGACTGGATGGCAATCGTGAATCCATTGGGCTACCATTGTTTTACCTCGTGTTTTATCACCGTATTAATAACGCATCTAATCCACGGCAGATTAATGCACAAACGTCCTATTTTCAGGACCGAAAAACAACTTCGGTTGAACGTTAGAGACCTTTTCACGGTAAGCGCCTCGCTCTACAAAGGAGCTCCTTGTTTGTTGCAGTAGATTATTTTCCATGTTAATCGCTTTAGCTCAGGATGCTGGGTTACAGCCATTGAGCCCAACATTTGGCTAAAGCCTTGTTGTTGGTCCAAAGGTATGCAAACCCCATCCCTCGGCTAAAGGATATTCACTTAACCAGGGGTGTCCAACCTGCGGCCCTCCAGCTGCTGCAGGACTACATCTCCCATACTTCTCAGCCAGCCCCTTAGCTGAAAGAGCATTATGGGAAATGTAGTCCTGCAGCAGCTGGAGGGCCTCACATTACTGCGATGGGCATTTCAGAAATGTAGTGAATGCGGTGACAGTGCGCTGTTACTCACCCGGAACAGGTTTTCTGATATAAGTAACTATTACAGTGGGTTCTTATAACACGCGTGATATTTACGTGTACTGAATACTCATTACCGCTGTTTGTTCAGCTTCTGTCGTTAATATTGCATCATTATCCACTCCAGATGTTAAGTCATTCCTTATCAGTAACCCAATCATAAAATCTACACGCTGTTTAAACACAAGATACGGAAAGCAGTAGTTTGACGCGGTTTAAAGGGGGCATTGTGGAAGAAATGTGTTTGAGTTTTCCGTCATCGAACCGATGCACTGTTTATATCGTGAATCCTGAGAGACGGGTCACTGGAGTAACCGGGATCTCGAAGCTTTCGCGTGTGCTGTCGCAGTCCGCTCAGCTCTGTCCGATAAGCAGGATTCGTGTAAGAAAAGGAAAAGTTTATTGATCGCATATCACTCGGTAATGTAGGTAGCAGCAGCTGTCTCATGGGGACCGTGTGCGCGCATGAACATCCTTCCCATCCAGCTGCACCCAGTAAGGATACCAGCAGACTCCATCCGTGCCACTGGCATCGACACCGTCTACAACAACACCAGCAAAGCTTACAAGTCCTAACGGCTAAGACCAGCGCTTCAAGGAGAAACAGACTGGCTTTCAAGGGGTGGAGAATTCAATATTTTATATTAAAAACATTTTTGGGCCATGAAAACATTTTCTATTTAACATTTTTTTTAAATCAAACGTATAGAACAGGACGGGACTAAGAACACAAAATATTTTAATACCCATGTGCCATCCATGTCCTTTTTACCATTGTACAACACATGAATACGATGGTTCTATACAAACCAATAATAATAATAATAACGCCATCACCCTGTATTCTGTCATGTTTTATAGATGAAAACATGCAGTTTAGGCTTATAATATTTCTTGCTCCGTTGAGTGGGATGATGCCTTTTTGGCAACGCATTTAGAGCGGACACAATGGAGATGTTCTTCATGCAAGACGGACCAAGCCAGCCCTGCATCCTTCAACCTGTAAGGCGACGTTATGGAAATGTTATCATCCATGCATTATACAGGGCTAACCCCCTTCCCCTTATGAAGCAGACGTTCACTGGGATCACTCTTGATAATTCATAACGAAGCTGGCAATGAGGGACCACAAACTCTTGTACAAACCCCCGCATCTACCGCATCTAGTTGTGAGGGTCATCCATGCATTTTATTTGCTCATACAGGGAATTACCCCCCTCGCATGTAGCTATTTTATGACGATATCAGCTCACGTTACTCGTAGGTCTCTCTACGTCTGCTGGAAGGGTGTGCGGGGGCCATTTGGAAGCAGCTGGAGTTTTTAAGAACCACCAAACCAAACGTCATAAACCTCAGGAATACACAGCTTTAATCCGGTCCCGAACTAGCAGAACCAACTTAAAGGGCTGATGGAAATACAGATTGCGTTTAGACAACAAAAAAATAAAAACAAACCATAAAAATAACATACTGTAGTGATTATATTGACATAAAATAAACGGTAACCCCTCCGCCCGGAGCCTGACGTGCCTTCATCTCGTTGCATGGGCGTAGAAGGGCTGTGCACTCACAATTATGCATCGTTTAATGTTTTCTTGCGCGGCGCACACATTTATACAAAGCAGTTCGTGGTTGCTTGAAGGTTCAAGCTGAAACATCGATTTTTAGCCGCATGGACAACAAAGCCCTCTGACTACACTTCATACGCAAACGGTGCTCGGGTGAGGAGCCTGTCCTGCAAAAACAATGTTCAGTTTACAGAGACCTAAGGCCATGGATTCCATTTACAATGGAAAGAAGAAGAAGATCAATAATTAGAATAATAATAAAAGGTGCAAAGATTTCCTCCTCTGTGAAGAGTGGTCCAGGAGCCCTGGTAGAGGCATCGCTGGCAGTAAAGGGGTTAAAACTACTCGTGTGCCAGTTTCTAAAAGGGGAATAGTAAAACCCCGGAGAGGGTAGAATTTGTCACTCCGTTGGCACAGCGGTGCCTTGACCCACGGGTCTGGGATAGTCTTCTTAGAGTGGGTTTCTTTTAGAAAGGAAACGTAGACCCTTCACAGACATCACAACAGGTTTAACACAAGTCCACAGAGCGGAGACGGCAGACGCTACGACTACCATTCTGTGCTTATAGCAGCATTCCCGTTCACACGTAAAGCAACATGCTGCAATATACCGCTGCACGGCACGGCCATCAAATTATTCCAGAACGCGTGTCTTTGGAGAAAAGATCTAACGCAAGCTTTATAGTGCCCACCCAAACATAGACACAGACTCCCACAAATCCACGAGGAACGACAAAACGGACCACTACGTGACGGAGGGCAGCGACGGGAAGGTCATGTCTGAGCAAGTAAGGTGGTTCTTGGGAATCATCACTGAAGAACTGCAAACCCGACCTGGTTTTCCGTTGACAGTGAGACACAGATGAACAAGGGTTAATACCTTCTACTGGCAATGCATAAGGAAATGTATCCGGTGATTCGGGGGCTGCGGCTTTAAACCTTGGGGTCCAGTTTGCAGTTACATTCATCCTAGACATGCTTCACTTGTTAAATATATGTTGTGTTTCTACATTTCCAGCTGATAAGGTTCTAAGATTTGTGTGCACTCTCCTAATCCCTATGCTGGGGTTCTTTGGGCTCAGAACAAAAAGGAATGGAACCCTAACAACAAAATCCATGGGCCGTGTGTTGTGACATAGGGTCCAGAGGGTCTCAGTTGGTCTCGTACGATGAGAGAAGAGCTGCGTCCACTGGTTCCATGCAGGAAGGGCAAGTGAAGGATCGCATGAGCCAGTCATCTATACAGTCCATATGGTAAATGTGCATGCAGGGCAGGAATCGTAAGGGGTCCCCATACACAAAGTCCATCATACAGATCACGCACCTGAAGAGAGCAGAAGTTACTACAGATTGCAAGGTACAGACATTCACGTTAACGAGTGCAAACTGAAATAATTTAATCTATGTACGGTATATATGTTGGATTTCTGATGACTTTTAATCACTTTGCAGCCTATTGGGTGGGTCCTAGGAGGGCTGTGTATTAAAGAGGGGCCAGGCAACCTTCTAGGTTCTACATCAAAAAATGACTACCCAAATATATTACCCATATTCCTTTTTCTAATGCATTTCTCTGCTTTACAGCCAACAAGACCCTCATAGCTAATAATCTGGAGACAGTATCTGCCATGAGCAGCAGTGGGATAGATATAGATATATATATAATAAGTATATATTATTATATTATATATATATATATATATATCGAACAACGCTGTCATTCTGTAAACAGAAGAGATTGGGTATTTATAGCTTTTCCACAGTGAATACTTTTACATCTGGTCACGTAACGTGCGCATTTCCATAAGAAGCTTTAAGCAATGGTACGGTTTGCCGTTTTAGCTACATATTTGCTCTGGAGTTTAACACCAGCGTGGGTGAGAATTCACCTTCTATTGAGCAGTCTACAGGGAAATTCGTCCATAGACGTTTCTTGCAGGCTACGAGCCCTGATGACACGGGAATGTTTTAATGGGAAAAGAACGCACCATCAGAGCTTGCGCTCCATAATATCCCCTCCGCGCGCCGCCCTGTGAGAGCCGCCTGTAGGATCCATGCCCTGGGAATCACCTTCCCAGGAGAGCGCAAGCATCAGGGAGACGCAGAACTTGCGCTTGACAAGAAAACACACAGTTTCCAATCCTGAGAAAAGCCAGGCAGGGACCCAGATAACTATTTACCCAGATATTATTCCGAAAAAGTATGATCTTCCCTAAACTACATTCTCCGGCAACTCTAGCGACCAGAGAATTTCAGACCTAATAACCAGCGGCTGCCAGCGACTTACTCTCTGATCTTCTTTTCCGAGCCGTCTCTGCCAGGGTCATACACGCCTTTAGGCAGATGCTGTATGAGTCCTATCCTTTGAGCTATTCTGATCTGCTCTTCTTCGGTCAGCTGCGTTGCGAGGCGGCTCTGGCTTGGAGTGGGGTGATACACCGGGACCGGAGCCTGCTCCTGAAAGATACACAGAACTGGTTATGAAAGGAGCACAGTATCCATAAATCACAGGAGAGAGATGATATTACCGCTGGCTGCACACACAATGTCCGCTCTGTCTCCACCGCACCGCCCCAGCAATATGATAGGAAACAATATAGAACGCCGCCGCTTTTCTGCTGCTTTCGACAAACGGCAAATACAGTCTTCTTACTCTCCGAAGAACTTTTAAAAAGGATCTGAGATTGTATTACAAAAACAGGATTCTCTCTGTAACGCTCGTTACAAAAATTAAGATTACAAGTTAAACGCTATGTTTAGCTTCAAGGTCATGTAAAGGACACGAACATAAAGGGCCATCTATTCTGCCCATTCCTACGTAACCAAATTTAACTATAATTCTCATTCGACGTCAAAAGGTGAATTTTATCCTTGGGGGAATTCCCGTGAAAAGGAACAGTTTTCAGCTTTGAATAATAACGTACAGATATCTCGTAGAGCCGGAAGCCAGGAGGCAGTTACGGGGAAATGGAACGAGACCTGTGGACACCATCCCCCTGAATGCGCTTACGAGAAATACTTGACCACATCACGCGTGGGTTCATGACATCATCGTTGCACGGCCACAGGAGATCTTTTGTGGTCTTGTAGGACATGCTGCCGTGGCAAAAACAAACCCCAAACCACTTCCAAGAAAGCGGGCGGGCGAGCGATTCACTGAAAATATCGATTCTGCCGCTTATTTAAGTCAAAGAGAATGTATCGGGCAGAGCAGAGGATTTTAATGCTGGCGATAATTTGTTTATTTAACTGAAACAAATTGTTATTTTGCTTCTTGGTGTCAGACCTTCAGCCGGAAAACGGACTTGAGGGCTCTGACACATTCAATTACCCCAAGAGGACTTCTGGCCCTACTGATCAGGCTTAAGATGTTAAGATGCCAGACGGCGCGGTCTCCTCCCAGACCAGCTGTCTCCCCGAGGCTATGCCAGTTGCTGCCGTCTTACACCATTAAATCACCAGACTGCTGACACTCACGCTGCTTCTAGATCCCTCCCAGCAACTATACTTCCTCAAAACACGAGTCCTTTCACCAGGAGAAATACAACCGTTCTATAATAGAGATACTGCTCATACCCTCGGGGATACCGTAAAGTCCACGAATGGGTCTCGGGTTTCATCCTGATATATTCGTATTGATCGAAGTTCACATAACAGAAACGGCAAATACAAGACTAGTCACGAAAAACGCGGACACGAAATGTCAAGCCTACCGGGAACGTGAAGATAGACGGGTTCTTTAGATAATGACCATTTTTGAGGAGCTATTCTTTTCTGGATGTTGGGGTGTCAGAATTCCGATTGAATTACCTCATTATATTGAGACGTAGGATTTGACGGCAGATAAGAACTCTTTGGCCCAGCTAGTATAACCGGCTTTTCCTGATTTAAAGACACAGATCTTAAACGGCCTTTTGTCTCCTCCTCAGGATATTTGTAAAATATTCATAAAAAGATAAGTCTCTCACGGATAGATTGCAAGTTGATTTCTAAGTTATCAGTAGTCTTGATTTATGGCTAATTGGCGGGGGCCTTTATCCAAGTTAATGACGTGTAGACTTAAACGCCGATCCTGTTAACACGCCATGTGTAATCACACGGCTGTTTGGGTCATACATAAAGCCTTGTCACCTGTAAGTGTCCTTTTCATAGAAAAAAAGTCACACATTTTATACAATTTTGTTCCCTACAAGACGAGAGATTTTAAGGGTTCTACCTGGAAAGTACTAGTCTGTAGGAGTGAACGTTTTCTATGTCATCTAACGAAAAGATTGTTTACCGGGTGTTTCCAAATAGATCTCAACTGAATTATTACGTATCGTCCTAATTAATCGACAAGTATACCAAGAGAGGGGGCATCATCAAGATGTGCTCATTACGGACATTTGGATAGAATACCGCTAAAGGAATTGATCTATCAACACAGGAAAAAAACATATATTTTAGATAAAGAAAGAAGTCACTTAAAGCTCACTTTGTTTTTACAAATTGGATCGCGTGATTACGAAGTTTATCATCTAAGCAATTGGGAGTTTTTTTTTTTATGGTATACGGAATTGCTGTTAACAAAAACTCTCATTTTCGTATCTCTTTAATATTTTGCTTTCAACCGCAAACAGGAGGAATATTTGGTACGCTGAAAAAGAGGTCAATCAATGTTCCATCCAGGCTTTTGTGGTAATCTCTGGGATAAAGATTAGTGAAAGATTACAGAGCTCCGCTCCGCAGCACACAAAAAAAAATGGATTCTGTTCAATGAAGAAGTAGATTTCTGGACAGCAGCACTAAAGCCTGAACACGGACTGTTCCAAAGCGTCCGCCGACGTCAGATGGATTATCACATGTGTGGAAACAATGACAGGGTCTACCCTAGAACTTTCTCCTTCACCTGTCCCTGCCAGGCCTGCTAGAGAAGAATGAATATTAAAGTATTCTGCATGTTACAACATCCCTTATTAAAAAAAAAAAAACAACCGAAAAAACTGTTAAACGAGATAGAAGCTGCAGCCCTACAGTGGCCCACCAGCTGCATTGGCTGTTCTGAATCAAACTCATCCTGTAGCTGAGCCAGTGCTGGAGCTGACTGGTGGGGTACGTACATCACGTGCATTGAGATGACGTCACGTGCATTGAGATGACGTCACGTGCATTGAGATGACGTCACGTGCATTGAGATGACGTCACGTGCATTGAGATGACGTCACGTGCATTGAGATGACGTCACGTGCATTGAGATGACGTCACGTGCATTGAGATGACGTCACGTGGCCAGAAAACAGCTTCTGGGGCAAATGCACACGGGAGGGGGGTATGCATTCAATAAAATAACTGGTTGGCCCCTTCATCACACTATCGCAATGTTAAAGTGTTAAAATGAAAAGAAAAAAAAAGCTTGTTCCATTAAACTTGTAAACACCGTCTGCTGACCCTGAGATGATCACGTGACGGTCAGCAGCCAAATCCTGGTTGTTTGAGAGCAGTAAGAAGCAAGCACCTTTACCAATGAGACAGCCGCCCCGGAGGGCTCCAAAACTTACCATAAAAGGGACAGAGATTTGGGCTGTGAGGTTTACCCATCAAGTACAAATTAAATGTTATGCAGAAATGTAAAGAATTCCCTCCTAAACTGTATAAATATTTAAAGAATACTAGCGCTGGTTTTATACTGAAAGTTATATTACTCCATTACAGGAAAAGGGACAATTAAAAATAAGAAAATAATAATAAAAAAACGTGGGGCTTTCCCTTTAAATAAAGAAGACAGGGACGTTGCCAATAAGACATCACAAGGCGCGCTGCGTACATAACGCGAGTCACGAGAGTATACCGGGCAGGAATTATCAACACGTACCAAGGTGAGACTCTAATCTCTTAAACTCTATCACAACCTCTGACAAAGCAGAATTCTGAGCATAATACTTAACCTCAGAGAGGCTACAGAGTGACCTCAGAGAATGACATCACCAGTCATCAGGAGCCCATTCCTTATCATTAAACTACACGTACTCTTTGTATAGTAAATATTTGCGCTGCTCTAAACATGCGTACCGTGCATTAGAGAACGTTTCTCTGTCCCATGGCTGGCTACTTTTACAATGTTCAGAATTTCGAAACTTAAGGGGATGCCCAATAACCTAATGGCTTTTGCAAGACACGTATGCACTTCACGTGTTACTGGACATGACGGGTCATGTGCTGACCTGCAGTACATGGGGAGGGATAACTAAGTAACTGATCATCTTTTCGGTATATACAGGGCCAGAATTTAGACATGCTGGTCTACAACACGTGAAACTCAGGCACTACAGTATCCCACCTCGCATGGGGCTGGATACATATATGAAATATAATTACATACGTCGCGCACGAAAAGAGAACCATCGGGGGATCAGGGATGAGCAAAGTGTCCGTACAGAGACACCCGGCGTCCATGATGTACAGGGAATTAAGTCAAATGCCCCTCACAAAGGCCGAAGTTTCCTATCCCCAGAAACAAAATATATAAAGAACAAGCGTCCTCCGTATTGACGCGCAGGAGACTTGCAGGGAGGGGATAAGTCGTCCTGCGGGGCCGACTGCATTCCCTGATCATGCGTTGCCTCCTTAGATGAGCTCATGGAACTAAGGAACTCTTTATTAAGCGCAGAGTCAGCCAGCCTTCTACCTGACCCGGGAACAGACGCGGTTTGTTACATTACCTTAGTGAATCACACAAGCACATATTTGCCGAAAGAGAAGCAAACTCGCTCACGTAAGTATCTGCCGAGGAGACGTTAACATGAACGCTTGCAGGGACCGGAGCTCTTATAGGCAGCCTGCCACCCGCAGACGACCCTCACGCCCTTGAATTACCAAACTACCAGCCTATGTGGCAGTCATTTACACGCCATGCCACGCATACGGGCGGTAAAACCGCACATACGGATGTGTTTAATGTTACAACCAACACCACGGCCCGTGCACTCACCTTGCAGCTACCGCTCGGGTGCGTTTGGTAAACATGACATCATTTTTCTTTCCAGTAAACATATAGCTGACTGCGGGATCTGAATGCACTTAGCACTACAGCGCCTGGGAGCCGCGACCTTGTCTGTTATTCAGGAGGTATGCCGAGAGCACATGCATGTGTCACGTAAACCCCAAATTAACATGATTACAGCTCATTAACAATAAAATACGTTTCCACGTCCAGAACGGGGATTAGTCACTTGCAAAACATACTTTCTCGACACTACTTCGTAATCATACCGGCAGAGCCTGACTACAGGATATGATGAAAGCTGACATCACCAGTGCGATCTGCTGTGTCATCATACATACACTAATGTGTTTGCAGCAGACAAGCATCCACGGTAAGAAAATGTATTCCTAGAGGTTCCCAAGGCTTGAAAGTAGGTGCCAGCAACTCTCAGTCTAGAACCCCCTACTCTACACTAGTTTCATAAAAAACGGTTAAAGAAATGAACGGTTTTTTAATTAATTTAGCAGCCCCAGCGTGCATGAAACACAGAGCTGCGATATAAAGTCCTACAGCAGGTCA